>CM070832.1:1626705-1689205 GCA_036326025.1 Chrosomus eos
CACTTTTAACCCTGGTTAAAGACTTTGCACCCTGAGTTTTACCCTGGGTTAATATTATTTTAACCCTGTGATGCGGTTACTTTTAACCTCGGGTTAACAATGTTTACACAGATATTTAGGCAGAGGTTAGCACAGATTTTAACCCTGGGTTAACATTATTTTAGCCTGTGATGAGGTCATTTTAACCCTGGTATAACACTATTTTAACCCTGTCCTGTCATTACATTTAACCCTGGGTAAAACAATGTTTCACACTTGTATTTAGACAGAGAAGAGCACTGTATTTAAGGGTTAACATTATTTTAATCTATTTTAACGCAGGGTTAAATGAACCTGGGGTTATTATTATTTGAATCACTTTTAAAGCTGCAGTCCGTAGCATTTTCCCTTTTTGTCGCCATCTCTGTTCGAAATCTGTAACTGCAGTGATTCGCGGAATTATCATCTTTACGTGGGTTGTAAATCGGCATGAAACAGCGCGGATGAACACAGTGTTTTGAGGCGAGTGCTGCTGTCAATCACCGCGCTGTGTGGATACTGTCATTCAGAATCACAGATTCACTTTTTGAAAGCTTGACTAACATAAGAATTTTCACCGGAAAATGTCTTCTGAACAAGTAAGTAACATCCATTTTTGTTCTGATCAACTAAGGGGGAAAAGCATTCGACATGACAAGCGATTGATTTAATCAGCGCGATTTACAGCAACCGTGCAAATCATAGCCTACTTAAATTTGTTCTCAGATTGTTCATGTTAACAACATCAGCATTGCGTGACTAACGTTATTTAATGTGTTTTATGATTACCTGTGTAGTTCAGAATTCATATTCTCCATAATAGCTAAACGAGAAAGGCACAACAAAGGAAACTCCATAACTGTGTGAATTAAGAAAACGCACTGTTACACGATTGAACTATTGAAATGTCTTACTTGTTCAGCAGAAAAAGCCGTCTCTTCTTCCGTTTCGAACCCCTTCGGGAGTTCACGCACCTTCAAAAGCCCCACCGATGTGTATCCTTGTGTTCGCATGAGACGGTTCCTTTCTCTTTCCACCTTCAATCCGAAGTACGAAGTCTTTTAGGTTTTATAACTGGTTAATCTCCAGTTGACACTGATGATTGTTGTTTGGATCTTTCTGGATCCGCCATGAGTTTAATCATGTAAAGTGCTGCGAGAAAAGCCCATCTCTACATCTCCTCACGCGCAGTATAGCCGGCTAGCCGAAACTCCTTCTTTATGTGTACGGATGTGACGTAATGACGCAAAGACATGCTCGAATTTCCCGCGAAAACCCACCAGTACCACTGGAATTAAAATCATTATTACAAGCTAACCGTTTTGAATCTAGCTATGGCAAGCAGATAGTTTTGAACACTGGCTGAAGATGTTTTTTTAAATAATTAATTTGGATTATTTTTAACTTAAAAATGTTACGGGCAGCAGCTTTAACCCTGGTTAAAAATGTCACACTTGTATTTAGACAGACATTTAATCCTGAGTTTAACCCTGGGTTAATATTATTTTAACCCTGTGATGCAGTCACATTTAACCTCAGGTTAAAAATGTTTCACACAGATATTCAGACAGAGGTTAGCACAGATTTTAACCCTGAGGAAACATTATTTTAACCCTGTGATGAGGTCATTTTTAACACTGGATCAAAATTGTTTAAATCCCTCTTAACCCTGGGTTAAACAATGTTTCACACTTGTTTTTAGACAGAGAAGAGAACTGCATTTAAGGGTTAACATTATTTTAACGCTGGGTTAAATTAATGCTGAGTTATTATTATTTGAATACTTTTAACCCTGGTTCAAAAAATGTCACACTTGTATTTAGACAGACATTTAACCCTGAGCTTAACCCTGGGTTAATATTATTTTAACCCTGTGATGCGGTCACTTTTAACCTCGGGTTAACACTGTTTCACACTGGTATTTAGACAGAGATTAGCACAGATTTTAACCCTGGGTTAACATTATTTTAGCCCGTGATGAGGTCATTTTAACCCTGGGTTAAACAACGTTTCACATTGATATTCAGAGGTTAGAACTGTGTTTAAACCTGGCATAACATTATTTTCACCACATAACAAGGTCATTTTTAACCCTGGTATAACACTATTTTAACCCTGTCCTGTCATTACTTTTAACCCTGGGTTAAACAATGTATTACATTTGTATTTAGACAGAGGTTAGTAGGTTTAAACCTGATTCAAACCTAAACATGCGGTCACTTTTAACCTCAGGTTAACAATGTTTCACACAGGTATTCAGACAGAGGTTAGCAACAGATTTTAACCCTGGGTTAACATTATTTTAGCCCGTGATGAGGTCATTTTAACCCTGGGTTAAACAACGTTTTACATCGATATTCAGAGGTTAGCACTGTGTTTAAACTTGGCATAACATTATTTTCACCACATGACGAGGTAATTTTTAACCCTGGTACAACACTATTTTAACCCTGTCCTGTCATTACATTTAACCCTGGGTTAAACAATGTATTACATTTGTAATCAGACAGAGGTTAGTACTAGGTTTAAAACTGGTTTAACACTATTTTAACCCAGTGATGAGGTCACTTTTAACCTTGGGTTAATATTATTTTAACCCTGAAATAATTTTTAGACCTTGAAAAGAGGTTAATGGTGCCTTACCTCTGCATTTAAAAGTTCTAGCCATGTAACCAGTACCAAAAATATATAGTGTAAAATGATGAAGTGTTAAGGTGATTTAATTAGCAAAAGAGAAGTAGCATAACCTTGCTCAATGCTAAATTCATTAAAAATACATGTGATAAGTGCATGAATTTATGCTTAAATTATACTTCTTATATTTATTTCTGAGATGAAGATACTGGTAATGAACGAGATATTAACTCACACGTATCCATAAGGGCAGGTCTTGCTGCAGATCATGGGCCGGCACTTTGGTGGAGAAACACTACATTCACACACTTCACAACCGTAGATGTCTTTATCATAACCCATGGGGCAGTCCAGAGAGCAGTGCAACGACACATCAGGACAGGTTTCATCTGGAAAAAACAAATATTTACATACAGTCAAAGCTAAGTATTCAGACACCTTCAACATTTCTCACATTATCACAGTTTATTCGCTATAGTTTAGAAAATGGTGATAAAATATGACAAGAACTCAGTTGCTATTTGACTGGTTTTGTCCGTCCTTCTGTTAGACTCTCGCACATGAATTATGTTGAATATCTGTCAGCTGTTAAATTTAACTACACAATTAGATAATACCAGTTTAGCTCAACCAGTGACCAGCAATGCTTCATGTTGTTCAGTCTGTGAGAGCATTAGTTATTAAAAGAGCATTAGTTATTAAAGAGCATTAGTTATTAAAGAAAAAACACTTCAGCAAAACATGATCAGCTCAAATTGTCCCAATCATTTTTGCTGCCAAATTTTTATAATTTTTACTGTATGAAGAATATTTGGGTGTCATATTTCACTTTATTTTGCTCTCCTCACTTACATAAATGAACTATAGTGTCCTGCACACACTAGTAAAACATATATCTGTGTCTGAATAATTTTTGGTTTTTCAAAAGATGATCAGTGACCAGTCAAGTCAATACACAACAATACACGCTTTACAGAAAGTCATCAAGTAAAATTGGTTAAAAGTCAAATCTAATTATTTTTTATCTGCAAAACCTATTGATGCTGTAGTGGTGCAGATAATCCCAAACTTCATTTTTAAAATTATGTTTTTCTAAGAACTTCTGAGCATTTTACAATCCCACGAGCACAAAGATGCCCAAACGACTGAGAAAAAAGCTTCAGAATAATTTCTGTCATGGGGTTTATTGTTCATATTTGTGAGGTGGATTCGTGTCTGAGATCATAAATGCTCGAGTCAGTGTTTGCTTGTGTTGCGCTTTCTCAAACACAGACTTGGGAGGGTTTGCACGCAACACAGTTTTCGTGTGTGTGTGTGTGTGTGTGTGTGTGTGTGTGGTGTGTGTACTTACTGCTGACACACTGGCACAGTAAACACCCGCTGGGATCTTGCTGGAAGCCGAAGGGACACTCGTTCCCGGAGAGAGAGCAGTTTTCCAGCGGTGGGCAGAGCAGCGGACTCACCGTCTCGTACGACGGCTCTGGAGAGAGAGAGGAGAGAGAGAGAGAGAGAGGAGAGAGAGGGAGAGAGAGAGAGAGAGAGAGAGAGAGAGAGAGAGGAGAGAGAGAGAGAGAGAGAGAGAGAGTAGAGAGAGAGAGAGAGAGAGAGAGAGAGAGAGAGAGGAGAGAGAGAGAGAGAGAGAGAGAGAGAGAGAGAAGAGAGAGAGAGAAGAGAGAGAGAGAGAGAGGAGAAGAGAGAGAAGAGAGAGAGAGAGAAGAGAGAGAGAGAGAGAGAGAGGAGAGAGAGAGGAGAGAGAGAAAAGAGAGAGAGAGAGAGAGAGAGAGAGGAGAGAAAGAGAGAGAGAGAGAGAGAGAGAGAGAGAGTTAGACACTTATTGTTTATTTCACCAGTTAATGAAGCTTTCAAAGAGACGAAACACAGACGACATCTCAGTAAAGCAGCAGAAACACAGAATAGTTTCTATATCCTCTTCTGCTCACCAAGGCTGTGGTTATTTGATCAAAAATAATATTAAAATTAAAAATCGCTGTTTTCTATGTGAATATATATTAAAGTGTAATTTATTCCTGTGATCAAAGCTGAATTTATCATCATTACTCCAGTCTTCAGTGTCACATGATCCTTCAGAAATCACTATAATATGATGATTTGATGCTCAAGAAACATTTATGATTATTATCAATGTTGAAAACAGTTTTGCTGCTTCATATTTTTGTGGATTCTTTGATTAATAGAATTGTAAAAAATAATGGGCAACAATTAATCACGATTAATCGCCTTTAAAATAAAAGTTTGTGTTTACAAAATATATGTGTACTGTGTATAATTATTTTGTATATCTAAATACACACATATTGCATGTATATATTTATAAATAAATAAAAATTCTTCAACATATACAGTACATGCATAATTGTGTATTTATATATCCACAAAATAATTAAACACAGTACACACACACACACACACACACACACACACACACACACACACACACACACACACACACACACACACACACACACACACACACACACACATACACATACACATACACATACACAACAACACACACAATCATTGCCCAGCACTAAAATATAGGTTGTGTATATACACTGCATGTAATAATAGTAAACTATTTTTTTAGATGAATTTTTGTCTTAACAAGTAAACATGTAAACAACTCATTCTGGGAAATGATATGTTGGTCACACCACCCAGTGCTAAATGACCCAATGCCTCCCATACTTTGCTTATGAAGACATTTTGTCTTTAGAATAACATAAGATAAGATTTACAGTAATCTGCTTTCACATCGATTATTCTCAGCTTGCAGAGAGTCTCAGATTTACAGCTGTGATGCAAACCGCTGTAAACACGCGTTGCAAGAGCTGCGTGCTGACGTGAAACTGTAATTCATCTGTTGTTCGGCACAGATCATGTGATCCGATCCGGGGGTCTACAGTTTAACTGCAAACAGAAGCGTCCGGTTTGCATCGCTTACACACATAAACACCGTGCGATTACATGCAGTGTGTGTGACAGCCGTGATGAACGAGTGTCGGAGAAACACTGCCGTCAAACCTCAACAAGATGCTTGTGTTTGAGGAGCACGCTGCGATCCCACATGTGCACACACACACACAGGTAAAGAGGTGTGACGGATTATTCCTCCAGAAATCATCCTGTGTAATTAAGGACAGCAGGAGACGCACATCTGGCAGAGCAGAGCAGTAAAAGCCCAGCTTCTGTAGTTCACAGACGCGAGCGAGCACACGTCAGCAGGAGCTTTAATGGGCTGTGTGTGTTGTGTGTGTGTGTGTGTGTGTGTGTGTGTGTGTGTTTTCAAGAGCTCCAGATACAATAAACCTTTGGCAATATCTGGAGCTACTGCTAAACAGAGACAGATTTCAGCTTGTAACAGGAACTGAACCTGTGCTTCCATTACAGCGGCTCTACTAGTGCTAGTGCTAATGCTGTAAATATTATTATATAAGTGATATATAATTAAGTAGATCTTTTTCAAGACCTGCATTGTTTTCCTCAAATCTGTTACTAAACTGATACAAGATCTGTAGTAGGGTAAAACACACACACACACACACACACACACACACACACACACACACACACACACACACACACACACACACACACACACACACACACACACACACACACACACACACACACACACACACACACATATATATATATATATATATATATATATTTATATATATATATATAATATAATAGGCCTATATATATATATACAAAATAATCTAAATATACATAATATCTATATGAGAATAATTCTTAAGAAAAACAGCATTTCAGATAAAATTTACATTTTTAGTTTGTCTAAAATGAGCAGAAAGCTGATGTTGTAAATGTGATGTAAATAGTTATTTAAAAAAAGACCTGCCCCTTTTTATCAAATCTAAAGTTACTTAATTGATACAAGATCTGTTAAGGGGTAAAAATAATAATAATAATAATAATAATATATTACAAATGCAAAAAGAGAGAATGTAAAAATAAACATGTTAAACATTTTTATCTATGGTTACGAAATAGTTGTAATATATACACTACTGTTCAAAAGTTTGGGGTCGGTGAGATTTTTAATGTTTTTAAAAGAAGTCTCTTCTGCTCACCAAGGCTGTGTTTATTTGATTAAAAATATTAAAACAAACCCAGTAATATTGTGAAATATTATTGTAATTAAATCAGCTGTTTTCTATGTGAATATATAGTAAAGTGTAATTTATTCCTGTGATCAAAGCTGAAAAAGCTGGATTCTTTGAAAGGTTAAGAAATTTTTTAAAAAAAATAAGAAATATTTATTAAGAAATATTTATTAAAAAGTAAATATTTTGCACATATTATAAATGACTTTACTGTCACTTTTGATCAATTTAATGCGTCCTTTCTGAAGAAAAGTATTATTATTTTTTTTAATCGGTAATCGGTAGTGTAGATACACTTTATTTTATATTCTATATGTATTATCTTTCATTTTAAAAATAAATAGCCTAAATAAATAAATACAGCTACTGTCAAAATTCCAAATTTACAAAATTTCTATAATGACCCAATCCTCACTGATTAATAAAGCCTCACACATAAACATGCAATTATTGAGTTTCCAGACACCAGTCATTATGTAATAGCCGATATTAATAATTTTTTTCCTACACCAGTATGAATACTGATATTTTTGTTATTGCATTTCAAATAGGGCCAATTAATACTCTACATTTTTAAATTCCAAACGGCCTACTGATGTTTTTGTTATAGTATTTTCAATATTATTGTTGGGTTACGCTATTATTTGTGCATAAACATATCTGGTTATAGTAATAAACATAATGTTATCCACTGTGCTAAATGAACAAATGTAAAAGTAATGTTAACAGTGTGAATAGTGAACCGCAAGTGTTTGTGTTGCTCACAGAACGAGCAGCTGACCATGATATAATTCAGTGATATAGATATTATAGATATAGACATAGAAATAGATATTATAGATATATATAGATATTATAAATACAGAAATAGATATTATAGTATAGATATAGAGATATACATAGATATAGGTAGACAGATATTATAGATATAGACATAGATATTATAGATATAGATATAGTAATAAATGTAGATAGATATAGAGATAGGTATTATAGATATACTGTAGAGATGTACATAGATATAGATAGACAGATTTATAGATATAGACATAGATATTATAGATATAGATATAGTAATAAATGTAGATAGATATAGAGATAGGTATTATAGATATACTGTAGAGATGTACATAGATATAGATAGACAGAATTATAGATATAGACATAGATATTATAGATACAGATATAGTAATAAATGTAGATATATATAGAGATAGATATTTAAGTATAGAAATAAATGTAGATATATATAGGGGATGCACCGAAATGAAAATTCTTGGCCGAAACCGAAAACCGAAAAAGAGGAAACCAAGGCCGAAAACCGAAACACCGAAAGAAATTATGACAATTAATAGTAGGCCTAGCATTGCATTTATGGCTATGACTGTGTACTAACTTTACTAAAAATCAAGGCATTGCAATTGCATAAATTAATATTAAAGTTTCAAAGAATAAATCAATTACAAATTATCCAAATATTTATTTAGCAAATTGCAACAATGCACAGTATAAAATAAAATTCAAACTAAAATGGTAACTTGACCCCACTCATGTGTGCATTAAACAATAATATACAGGCCTACTGGCCTGCAGAAAGGTTTTAAAATTAAATGTTCTCTCAAAGTGCATTTAGGTCAGCCACAGGTTGATTTTTCTATTTTTTTCTATTTTTTTTTTTTTTACAAAGCCTATTTAGTATAATATATACGCGCGCGCTCTCTCTCTCCGTACCTCTTGCGCTCTCTCTCTCTCTCTCTCTCTCTCTCTCTCTCTCTCTCTCCTCTCTCTCTCTCTCTCTCTCTCTCTCTCTCTCTCTCTCTCTCTCCCTCTCTCTCTCTCTCTCTCTCTCTCTCTCTCTCTCTCTTCTCTCTCTCTCTCTCTCTCCTCTCTCTCTCTCTCTCTCTCTCTCTCTCTCTCATGGGCGTCAGTTTGGTTTGAAATGTGCTGGGGACAGAGACGCATTCGGAAGTGCAATTTCAAAAGTGCTGGGTAGGCTACAGTGACACATAAACATTTTTTTCTCTTTCGCGCAGGTCTAAATAATATATCTGTACGTAGGCTACATAATATAGATTTCAATAGCTTGATGCTCTTTAAATATTTTGTTGCATTATTAAAAAGTTTCGGTGCATATGGAATCCAGACGGACCTATCCGCGATCGCTCTCCTTGGTTCTGACCAAATAAGAGCGCTTTGGAATCTCCATACGCATCATATGGGCTGCGTTTCCCGATAAAGGAAAAAGCGGTGTTCTTTATAAAAGAAGCACTTCAGAAATAGTTGGAATTGCATTTATTAGGACTTATGGGATAGGCAGAGGCGCTGGCGCCGTCCTAGCAACGGGGCTGGTCGCACTAGCTGCGGTAGTCCAACGCAGTCTCATGAAAGTGCGTATCAATACCACGAATGTTATTTCTCGTGGCATTTATACGCCAAAATCAGTTTTGGCGTGCATATGCTACGCACTGAAAATCCCTTGGGTAGGATTAGGGGGAGGGGGGGGATGGGGGTGCGTGCGTATTACAGGCCATAAAGTGCGTATCATATGCACGCGAAAACTGCGTATCATATATACGCCAAAACTGATTTTGGCGTATAAATGCCACGAGAAATAACATTCGTGGTATTCATACGCACTTTCATGAGATCGGGCTGGGTAGTCGCACATGAAGATGTGCTGTGTGCGATGTGGATCTCATTCTCAGCTCTCCTTCATCTCCTGGCTGCATCGATGACTCAGAGACTGTGCGTGCGCGTTTAAGGTACCTAAACAACGACTGTTGCAACATTGTCCTTTTGCAACATTGTTATTTTCACACTTTCACAAGCTAATGATAAGCGCTGAAGCTGCAATATTTCTGGAGACATGGAGTGGGTAAAACATTATTTTGACCACTTGAGTTTTGTTTTGTAGAAAGACTTTTTTAAAAAGATTTTCGTTTAGTATAAATTGTATCTTAATTTTGATGACTATTTTATCAACCAATTGCCTGTATTTAACAAATAAGAGGTAAATATATAGCAGACAATGTAATAAGGCCGGCACGATCACTTGCATTGCACGACAACTGGAGCATGTTTCCGCAAGAGAGTGAAAAATAAAAAATGTAATTGCGATTTTTTTAATCTCACAATTCTGACTTTTTAATCTCAGAATTAGGCCTACGTGATATAAAGTGGCAATTGCAGGTTAGCTATAAAGTCAGAATTGCGTGATATATAGGCCTAAAGTCGCAATTGTATGTTATTAAGTCAAAATAACATGCGTGATATAAAGTGTGAGAAATATATAGCTTGAAATTCTGACTTTTTTCACAGAATTGCATGTTTATATGTCGCAATTCTGAGTTTATAACACGCAATTGGGAGATATAAAGGCAGAATTGCATGATATAAAGTCGCAATTGCGTGTTACAAAGTCAGAATTGAATTGTGAGATATAAACTATTCTGGGGTAAAAAAAATAAAAATAAAAAAAGAAGCAATTGTGACTATTTCACGCAATTCTGATTTTATATCTCGCAATTCTGAGAAATAAAGTAATTGTGAGATGTAAATTCGCAATTTTGAGATAAAAAGTCGCAATTATCTTTTAAAATGTTTTATTCTATGGCGGAAACAAGCTTCCAAACTAGCCTATAGACTGCCTTATTTAATTAAATTGATATAAAGGGTCGATTTGTTTTTTCCCCTTATCAAAACCGATAATATTTATCAGTGGTTGAATATCAAGCAGGGATGCGTTTGTTTGCATTTTGTTTAGCGATTTCACCGGAACGAATAGAGAATCTCCGAAACAGATTGAAGCGCGCGTCCGAGTGAAGACATTGCGGCGCATGCCACAACAGAACACTGTATCCGCGCCACTGATCGCAGAGGCAACGAGCACATGATCACTTGATTAAAACAACAACACATAGCGCTAGATCACCTCTTATTTAACAAACGAACGAAACGAGTTTTACTTGTATATTGTAGGCTACATCCGTACCGCGAGATGTTTCAAAAGTGGTGGGGACAAAATCGACCCTGGCAAATAGTGTGGGACATGTCCCGTCCGCCGTAATGACGCCTATTCTCTCTCTCTCTCTCCCGTAATCGCCTCATCTCTCTCTCTCTCTCTCTCTCTCTCTCTCTCTCTCTTCTCTCTCTCTCTCTCTCTCTCTCTCTCTCTCTCTCTCTCTCTCTCTCTCTCTCTCTCTCTCTCTCTCTCTCTCTCTCTCTCTCTCTCCTCTCTCTCTCTCTCTCCTCTCTCCTCTCCTCTCTCTCTCTCTCTCTCTCCTCTCTCTCTCTCTTCTCTCTCTCTCTGGGCCGTGTTCCTCTCATATTCAGCGTAGCGATCGGAATGTTTGGATTTCAGGTGATAAATTAAACCCGACGTCATCACAACATTTCGGCCGTATTGTTTCGGTAATAAAAGTCTTTCGGCCGAAAACCGAAAATGCACTTTTGGGCCATTTTCGGCCGAAAATTTTCGGTGGCCGAATATTCGGTGCATCCCTCCCTAATAGGTATTATAGATATAGACATAGATATAGATATAGACATCAATATAGATATTATAGAAATAGATATTATAAATATAGACAAAGATATAGCTATAGACAGATTATACATAGAAATACATATTATAGATATAGACAAGGATGTAGATATTGTAGATATAGACATAGATGTAGATATAGATATAGACATAGATATTATAGTAATAGATCTTATAGATGTAAACATAGATATTATAGATATAGAAATAGATATGATAGATATAGACATAGATATTATAGCTATAGATATAGATATTCCAAAATCCAAACATTCCGATCGCTGGTTGCCCACTGAAGCAGGGCTGAGCCTGGTTAGTACCTGGATGGGAGACCTCCTGAGAAAACCAGGTTGCTGCTGGAAGAGGCGTTAGTGAGGCCAGCAGGGGGCGCTCACCCTGTGGTCTGTGTGGGTCCTAACGCCCCAGTATAGTGACGGGGACACTGTACTGTTAAAGAGCACCGTCCTTCGGATGAGACGTTAAACCGAGGCCCTGACTCTCTGCGGTCATTAAAAATCCCATGGCACTTCTGGTAAAGAGTAGGGGTGTAACCCCGGTGTCCTGGCCACATTCCACCCATTGGCCCCTGCCAATCATGGCCTCCTAATAATCCCCATCCACTGAATTGGCTCTATCACTCTCTCTCCTCTCCAACTATAGCTGGTGTGTGGTGAGCGCACTGGCGCCGTTGTACTGTGGCTGCCGTCGCATCATCCAAGTGGATGCTGCACACTGGTGCTGGTTGAGGAGAGAACCCCTGATATGATTGTAAAGCGCTTTGGGTGTACAGAAGTACATATGAAAGCGCTATATAAATGCCTCATTCATTCATTCATTCATATTATAGATATAGATATAGACATAGATATTATAGATATAGACATATACATAGATATTATAGAAATAGACGATATAGATATAGTACCCTCACAGAAGGGACAGCACTCTCCGGGGATCTTGACGGGGTTCTGGCAGCTCTGCTTGCAGGCCATGGCGGTGCAGTGCGGCTCTCCATCCACACACTGACAGAACGTGCAGTCGTCCTCCTTCCACTGCTCCTCGTGCGCTCGCAGTGTGTGACTGACCCAACAGCTGGCCTTCGAGCTGTCCACCGACAGCAGCTCCACGTCTAAACACACACACACACACACACACACTACTGTTACTCGTGCGCTCGCAGTGTGTGACTGACCCAACAGCTGGCCTTCGAGCTGTCCACCGACAGCAGCTCCACGTCTACACACACACACACACACACACACACACACACACACACACACACACACACACTACTGTTACTCGTGCGCTCGCAGTGTGTGACTGACCCAACAGCTGGCCTTCGAGCTGTCCACCGACAGCAGCTCCACGTCTACACACACACACACACACACACACTACTGTTTCTCGTGCGCTCGCAGTGTGTGACTGACCCAACAGCTGGCCTTCGAGCTGTCCACAGATAGCAGCTCCACGTCTACACACACACACACACACACACACACACACACACACACACTACTGTTACTCGTGCGCTCGCAGTGTGTGACTGACCGAACAGCAGCTCCACATCTACACACACACACACACACACACACACTACTGTTACTCGTGCGCTCGCAGTGTGTGACTGACCCAACAGCAGCTCCACATCTATACACACACACACTACTGTTACTCGTGCGCTCGCAGTGTGTGACTGACCCAACAGCTGGCCTTCGAGCTGTCCACCGACAGCAGCTCCACGTCTACACACACACACACACACACACACTACTGTTACTCGTGCGCTCGCAGTGTGTGACTGACCCAACAGCTGGACAGACCCTTCGAGCTGTCACACACACACACACACACACACACACACACACACACACACACACACACACACACACACACACACACACACACACACACACACACACACACACACACACACACACACACACACACACACACACACACACACACACACACACACTCACTACTGTTACTCGTGCGCTCGCAGTGTGTGACTGACCCAACAGCAGCTCCACGTCTACACACACACACACACACACACACACACACACACACACACACACACACACACACACACACACACACTACTGTTACTCGTGCGCTCGCAGTGTGTGACTGACCCAACAGCTGGCCTTCGAGCGGTCCACCGACATGAATTGTTTTAATTGAGTTAATTTTTTTTGTTAATATTCAGTAATTATATCTGTTTAACTTCACTGACACTATCAGATGAGAGCAGAAATTGAACTTAAAGTGAATAATAACACTATTGTGTGTTACTGTGAAGCTGAAATCTGTATAGTATAAAGTGCTGTAGAAATAAATCCGACTCGACTGTCAAAAGCAACTTGTTGTTCTTCACAAACAGCTCAGACTTTTAGTGCATGTGTTTATAGACTTTATACTGATCTCGTTAGATGAGAACTAAACACTCTCTGCTTTACAGCCCATTCAACTTAGTTTCATAATTTGATTGATTTTTGCAACATCGACACTGTTATTGAACTGAACTGAATCAACATTAAACTGAATTGAGCTGAATAATGCCACTATTGTCTTTTAGAGCTTCTGAATTATGATTTTCTTTTACATTTGCACATTGATCGTTACTTTCCTGTTTAATATTTAGTGTATAAAACACTATAGAAATAAATCTGACTAGACTTAAAAGTAGTTTTAGTCAGTGCTTTAAGTGGGCCGGTACGCGCCGGTACTCAGTGCCGCCACTTCCAAATATAGCTCTTGAGCATACCGCCACCTCTCCGTGCGCCCAGAACGTGCTTTTAGCGTACCGGTACGCTCATTTGCACATCTGTTTTAATCCTTTGGCTGCGCTGACGCTTTTCAGAGCGCCCTTCACCATGCACGCTTCCTAATTCGTCCCACCGAGAGCAGAGACTACATTACCCATATACATTACATTCCTCCCCGCTGAACGCGAGCTATTACAAATGCGTGAAATGCACTCTCAGTGGTTGAGCGCGGTAAAGTTAGTTTTAGGTTCGATATTCCGCCGGACATTTGTTTTCCCTTGCCACTGTTCGGCACGGGTCGGCAGTCTTAGATCAACAGCAGGATTAGTTTTAACCAATGTAACCATTATCGACATTAATAATAATATATCGTTCAAAATCACCTACGTGCAATAATGCTATATTTATACCTGAGAATGCTTTGACGCGTTTGTTTCCACAGCGCGTGCCTAAGGGAACGTCTGCCAATTCCACCAACTGCATTAAACGTAGCCTCTAATTTGTATTATTTAAAATTACTTTTCAAATTCCAAAGCTTGTAGAAGGTTCATATTGGCAATGCTAATCTGGTAGCCTTGAGTAATTAACTTATCTAAGAAAATTATTCATAAAACTCATCAGTTGAGCATGTTTAATTTCTTTACTGACACAGACCAAAAATGAAAAGACTCAGTCAAAGTTCAGCTTTAGGAGGGGAAGAAATACGGCAGGATAAGGAGACTGAGAGAAAAATAAAGATTAAGATGAGAGAGCAGGTATTGACAAATAATCTAATGCACACTGACATGGTTTTAAAGCTATTTATTATCCATTTTTGAGCCTTAAAAAGTCTTAAATTGCACATATGTAGGTCAGAGAAATCTAAATTTTCTCGGGGGAGCATGCCCCCGAACCCCCTAACTGCCTACCATTTACATGCACATGGCTGTGGGGGGTGGGGGGTAATGTGGGCTGATGTGGCTACAGTGCCAGGGCTCAATATTTGTCCCAGTTGTTATATATATATATATATATAAATTGTATATAAAATATAAAATTTATATACAAAACTATTAACTTAAAATAAAAACAAACAACGATTAGAAATATTGCAAGTTGAAGTAATAATATTACTAAAATTTTAAGAATAGAATTATTTTTTAAATAATAAAAATGGCAAAAGCACAAAAAATTACTGCAACAAAATAAAATGGAAGATACTGTATAAAAATAAAAGAGCACGAATCTGATCTGTTGACTACAGAAACTATATGAGTTTGACCTTTAACCCTCAGGAGCACAAGGTCACAGCTGTAATGCACAGATTTGCTACTGTGACTGAAATCTGAGACATTCTAGAGCTTCTGTTCACAGATGCTGGCGTGTGGAGAGTAACCGTGTGTGGTGTGTGTGTGTGTGTGTGTGTGTGTGTGTGTGTGTGTGTGTGTGTGTGTGTGTGTGTTGTGTGTGTGTGTGTGTGTGTGTGTGTGTGTGTGTGTGTGTGTGTGTGTGTCTGTGTGTGTGTTGATCTTCAGGGTGTCGCTGTTGATCAAAATATAGCGAAACCATCGGTCAATTTAAAAATAAATAAAAAAGTTTCAGTTTTATAAGCACAAATGCTCAGATTCGTGACGTTCGTTTGTGACCTTTTCAACGTGATTGCGCGTATTACGTGACGTCACATGAATGCGCAATACGCAATTACATTGAAAAGGTCACGAACAAACGTCACATTTGTGCTTATAAAACTGAAACTTTTTTATTTATTTTTGAAATGAGCGATGGCTTGGCTAGATAAGACCCTTATTCATTGTCTGGTGTCGTTTAAAGTCCTTTGAAGCTGCACTGAAACTGTCATTTGGACCTTGAACCGTTTGGGTCCCATTGAAGTCCATTATATGGAGAAAAATCCTGGAATGTTTTCATCAAAAACCTTCATTTCTTTTCGACTGAAGAAAGAAAGACATGGACATCTTGGATGACATGGGGGTGAGTAAATTATCAGCAAAAGTTTTTTTAAAAGTGAACTAATCCCTTAACGACCTCCAATGGATCATGGGGTCAATTCCCAAGAAATGCTTGAACTGGTAAAAATAAATAAAAACATTTAATGAAATTTTGGTTGCTTTGGATGAAAGAATCTGCCAAATGCATCAATGTAAATAATTCACATAAAAAAAATTAAATAATGACAATAAAATGTATTTTACAATCAAAATGGTCCACTGTCAAAGCTGTCAGTAGAATCTGAACTGATTTGTACCCATAATCATCCAGGTTTATCAGAGTTTAAAGGTTTTAAAGAGGAGGCACACACTCTCAGACGGTGATGTTCATACCTATACAGACGGGACAGCACTCTCCTTCGGGAACGTAGAAGTTCTGGCAGTCGGGCTCGGCACACTCGGCTCGGGAACAGAAGGACACTCCTCCTCGACACTGACACCTCCAGCAGAGTCCATGCGGTACACCTCGCCCTCAGCAAACTCCTGCCCGTCCCGCACACACCGTCGGGACACTGCAACACACACACACACACAACAACTGTTACACACCGCCGAGACACTGCAACACACACACACACACACACACACACAAAAACTGTTACACACTGCCGGGACACTGCAACACACACACACACACACACAACAACTGTTACACACCGCCGAGACACTGCAACACACACACACACACACACACAACAACTGTTACACACTGCCGGGACACTGCACAACACACACAAGCAACAACTCTTACACACTGCAGAGACACTGCACAAAACACAACAATGCTTCTGTTGGATATACGTTTCATTTACACAGACACACAGATTTTAACCATATCATAGTACTGAGACTGCTCTCATTAGAGTCACAAATGATTTGCTCTTATCATCCGATCGTGGTTGTATCTCTCTATTAGTGTTACTCGATCTTAGTGCTGCATTTGATACTATCCACCACAACATTCTTTTAAATAGACTAGAAAACTATGTTGGCATTAGTGGAATTGCACTGGCATGGTTTAAATCATATCAATCTGACCGTTATCAGTTTGTAGCAGTAAGTGAAGAGATGTCTTATTGATCACAAGTTCAGTATGGCGTACCTCAAGGCTCAGTACTAGGACCGCTGCTGTTCCTCTGTACATGCTACCATTAGGAGATATCATTAGGAAACATGGAATTAGCTTTCACCGTTATGCTGATGCTACTCAGCTGTATATTTCGAAACTTACAAAATTAACGGAATGCAAAGCTGATATAAAAAACTGGATGACTAGTAATTTCCTACAACTAAATTCTGGAAAAACGGAGATTCTAATTATTGGACAAAAAACTTCCACACGTAATAACATAGAATACTGTCTAACACTGGATGGCTGCTCTGTTAAGCCTTCGACGTTGGTTAGGAACCTGTGTGTGTGTGTGTGTGTGTGTGTGTGTGTGTGTGTGTGTGTGTGTGTGTGTGTGTGTGTGTGTGTGTGTGTGTGTGTGTGTGTGTGTGTGTGTGTGTGTGTGTGCTCTTTGATACCAATCTCTTATTTGAAAGTTACGTGTCTAGTATCTGTAAAACAGCATTTTCCATCTTAAAAATATATCTAAATTACGTCATATGCTCTCATTGACGAATGCGGAACAGTTAGTTAATGCGTTAATGACATCAAGACTAGATTATTGTAATGCTCTATTGGGTGGTTGCCCTGCATGCTTAATAAACAAACTACAGCTGGTCCAAAACGCAGCCGCTAGAGTTCTTACCAGAACCAGGAAGTATGACCATATTAGCCCGGTTCTGTCAACACTGCATTGGCTGCCTATTAAACATCGTATCAATTTTAAAATATTGCTGATTACTTACAAAGCACTAAATGGTTTAGCTCCCCAGTACATGAGTGAGCTCAAAGAAGTTACTCGTTACATCATAAGAAGAATAGCATCTACGCTAATTTTAGTGTCTTTGTTTATCCCGAGGTTTTCCTGCAGCCTGCCGGATCCAGGCCGTTTCCAGATCTGTCGAAGGATCTTCGCCTGGACAACAAACACACACACACACGACCTTCGCCTGGACCCGATGACAACGCAGTGCTGAAGTGCCAACTAGCCTCTCCCTATACGACAATTCACCACGACGTCACAACAGTAACAGACGTTCTTCCGGGTGGCAAAAGATGAAGCGTTCCTATAGACCTTATTCAGAGCAGCGCCATGACAGTTATGAACGTGAGACTGTAAGGGATAGACTTACCGTGTTTCCAATGGCATCCGCTGTAAAAAGCTGAATAAAGCTCCTAGATTACTTTCAATTTTCCACAGCTTATATTGTCGGGAGTTTTTTGTCAACTGAAATTTCTTGGAAAGATATTTTTCCAGTGTTTCATGAGCAGAACAATCCGAAAACACATTAAATAACAGTACAGCCCATTGAAGAGATGCATGTCTATCCCTCACAGCCTCGCTTTCATTCTCATTAAAAATCAAAGATGGCGCTGCCGTGAATAAGGCGTATGGCAACGCTAGTAAATTGCTTGGAAGGGAAACCAACTGTCGACAGTAAAAATGTAATAAAAATAAAAAATGTAATTAAATATAATGCGTTTTTTTAATCATAATAACAACTGTGTTTAATGATATAAGTAAAAAATATAATAAATATGTAATATAGTAGACCTACACATAATTAGCAAAATACTCTCTAGCTCTTTTTTTCTAAGCAAAATAACCCCAAACACAACACGTTTTCATCATCGTTTCAACTTTTATCAACAACAATGTTTTTAACTAAGTAACTGTTACAGTAGCTGGCTGGATCTCTTCAGTTAGTCAGTAGGAGCCGCTCGCGTTCTGCCACCCGGAAGTATTTTTTGCCTATTGTTTACAAACATTCTGAAATGCCCTATGGAGGATCCCGATACCACTCTACACATAAAGCGCTGTGGGAATTCCGTTTCGCGTACCTACCCGAAGTGATAAAATAAAATAAAATTCTGCATCAGAACTTATAGGCAAGACAAGTAGTTTGTTTAGGCATGGTTTGTAGGGAATTACAAACCTGCGCACATATATTCAAACGCGCATAACTATAGAATCAATTGTTAAAGGGATAGTTCACCCAAAATATAAACTCTGTCAGTAATTACTCTCCCTCATGTTGTTCAACCCCGTAAGACTTTCGTTCATCTTCGGAACACAAATGAAGATATTTGTGATTAAATCTGAGAGCTGGGTCACTCCTCCATAGGCTTCTGAGGGATTAAACTTGACAGCCCTGAAAAGTTATTAAAGACATCGTTAAAATAGTCCAAGTGACTACAGTGGCTAGATCTTAAGTTTATCAAGCGACGAGAATATTTTTTGTGCGCAAAAAAAAACAAAAATATCTTCATTTGTGTTCCAAAGATGAACGAAAGTCTTACGGGGTTGAACAACATGAGGGAGAGTAATTACTGACAGAGTTTACATTACATCTATCTATCTATCTAAGTTAACAAATTCATAGAGGAATCAAATAGTTTCACTGCATTGAATGTGAATGTTTCACTGTTTGAACAATGGACTGCTTTATAAAGTTGAAGTGTGTTTAACCGTTCATTAAACTAAATCTACATTAAACCAAGAAACACACGCATTCTGGATCCCAGTGAGCTCAGCACTTCTGCGAAGCCTCGGGCACAGGATCCCAGTGATCCCAGTGATCCGCATTCTCAGACGTGGCATGAGAAGCCGTGTAATCACTCACGCACAAACACACACTTACACACATGAGGTCAAAGAAACACAGCAGCCGGGGTCAAGAGAGCTCCTGTACGAGCGCCGGGAAGAGCCAGGAAAAGCCGGAAACCCTCCCGGTCTCCAGAGCTCAACAATAACTACAATAACTGCTGTAACCGGCTCATTAGAGACACATAAACCAGACACAAAGACGTACACACTACATCACAACATGATATGACTGCGCTTTTGGACATTCACCATGGTATTATTAGGGGTTTAGGACATTCACCATGGTATTATTAGGGGTTTTGGACATTCACCATGGTATTATTAGGGGTTTTGGACATTCACCATGGTATTATTAGGGGTTTAGGACATTCACCATGGTATTATTAGGGGTTTAGGACATTCACCATGGTATTATTAGGGGTTTAGGACATTCACCATGGTATTATTAGGGGTTTAGGACATTCACCATGGTATTATTAGGGGTTTAGGACATTCACCATGGTATTATTAGGGGTTTAGGACATTCACCATGGTATTATTAGGGGTTTTGGACATTCACCATGGTATTATTAGGGGTTTAGGACATTCACCATGGTATTATTAGGGTTTGGACATTCACCATGGTATTATTAGGGGTTTGGACATTCACCATGGTATTATTAGGGGTTTAGGACATTCACCATGGTATTATTAGGGGTTTTGGACATTCACCATGGTATTATTAGGGGTTTTGGACATTCACCATGGTATTATTAGGGGTTTTGGACATTCACCATGGTATTATTAGGGGTTTTGGACATTCACCATGGTATTATTAGGGGTTTTAGGACATTCACCATGGTATTATTAGGGGTTTAGGACATTCACCATGGTATTATTAGGGGTTTTGGACATTCACCATGGTATTATTAGGGGTTTTGGACATTCACCATGGTATTATTAGGGGTTTTGGACATTCACCATGGTATTATTAGGGGTTTTGGACATTCACCATGGTATTATTAGGGGTTTTGGACATTCACCATGGTATTATTAGGGGTTTTGGACATTCACCATGTATTATTAGGGGTTTTGGACATTCACCATGGTATTATTAGGGGGTTTTGGACATTCACCATGGTATTATTAGGGGTTTTGGACATTCACCATTGT
This sequence comes from Chrosomus eos, assembly GCA_036326025.1. Lineage (NCBI taxonomy): Eukaryota > Metazoa > Chordata > Actinopteri > Cypriniformes > Leuciscidae > Chrosomus > Chrosomus eos. Next base: position 1,647,679 of record CM070832.1, read on the forward strand.
ATTATTAGGGGTTTTGGACATTCACCATGGTATTATTAGGGGTTTTGGACATTCACCATTGGTATTATTAGGGTTTTGGACATTCACCATGGTATTATTAGGGGTTTTGGACATTCACCATGGTATTATTAGGGGTTTTGGACATTCACCATGGTATTATTAGGGGTTTTGGACATTCACCATGGTATTATTAGGGGTTTTGGACATTCACCATGTTATAGGGTTATGACTTCACCATGTATATTAGGGGTTTTGGACATTCACCATGGTATTATTAGGGGTTTTGGACATTCACCATGGTATTATTAGGGGTTTTGGACATTCACCATGGTATTATTAGGGGTTTTGGACATTCACCATGGTATTATTAGGGGTTTTGGACATTCACCATGGTATTATTAGGGGTTTTGGACATTCACCATGGGATTATTAGGGGTTTTGGACATTCACCATGGTATTATTAGGGGTTTTGGACATTCACCATGGTATTATTAGGGGTTTTGGACATTCACCATGGTATTATTAGGGGTTTTGGACATTCACCATGGTTATAGTTTGACATTCATGGTATTATTAGGGTTTATGGACATTCACCATGGTATTATTAGGGGTTTTGGACATTCACCATGGTATTATTAGGGTTTTGGGACATTCACCATGTATTATTAGGGGTTTGGACATTCACCATGGTATTATTAGGGGTTTAGGACATTCACCATGGTATTATTAGGGGTTTAGGACATTCACCATGGTATTATTAGGGGTTTAGGACATTCACCATGGTATTATTAGGGGTTTAGGACATTCACCATGGTATTATTAGGGGTTTTAGGACATTCACCATGGTATTATTAGGGGTTTTGGACATTCACCATGGTATTATTAGGGGTTTTGGACATTCACCATGGTATTATTAGGGGTTTTGGACATTCACCATGGTATTATTAGGGGTTTTGGACATTCACCATGGTATTATTAGGGGTTTGGACATTCACCATGGTATTATTAGGGGTTTTGGACATTCACCATGGTATTATTAGGGGTTTTTGGACATTCACCATGGTATTATTAGGGGTTTTGGACATTCACCATGGTATTATTAGGGGTTTAGGACATTCACCATGGTATTATTAGGGGTTTTGGACATTCACCATGGTATTATTAGGGGTTTTAGGACATTCACCATGGTATTATTAGGGGTTTTGGACATTCACCATGGTATTATTAGGGGTTTATGGACATTCACCATGGTATTATTAGGGGGTTTGGACATTCACCATGGTATTATTAGGGGTTTTAGGACATTCACCATGGTATTATTAGGGGTTTAGGACATTCACCATGGTATTATTAGGGGTTTAGGACATTCACCATGGTATTATTAGGGGGTTTTGTGGACATTCACCATGGTATTATTAGGGGTTTTGGACATTCACCATGGTATTATTAGGGGTTTTGGACATTCACCATGGTATTATTAGGGGTTTAGGACATTCACCATGGTATTATTAGGGGTTTTGGACATTCACCATGGTATTATTAGGGGTTTTTGGACATTCACCATGGTATTATTAGGGGTTTTAGGACATTCACCATGGTATTATTAGGGGTTTAGGACATTCACCATGGTATTATTAGGGGTTTAGGACATTCACCATGGTATTATTAGGGGTTTTGGACATTCACCATGGTATTATTAGGGGTTTTAGGACATTCACCATGGTATTATTAGGGGTTTAGGACATTCACCATGGTATTATTAGGGGTTTGGACATTCACCATGGTATTATTAGGGGTTTTGGACATTCACCATGGTATTATTAGGGGTTTTGGACATTCACCATGTGTATTATTAGGGGTTTTGGACATTCACCATGGTATTATTAGGGGTTTTGGACATTCACCATGGTATTATTAGGGGTTTTGGACATTCACCATGTATTATTAGGGGTTTTGGACATTCACATGTATTATTAGGGGTTTTGGACATTCACCATGGTATTATTAGGGGTTAGGACATTCACCATGGTATTATTAGGGGTTTTGGACATTCACCATGGTATTATTAGGGGTTTAGGACATTCACCATGGTATTATTAGGGGTTTTGGACATTCACCATGGTATTATTAGGGGTTTGGACATTCACCATGTATTATTAGGGTTTGGACATTCACCATGGTATTATTAGGGGTTTTGGACATTCACCATGGTATTATTAGGGGTTTTGGACATTCACCATGGTATTATTAGGGGGTTTAGGACATTCACCATGGTATTATTAGGGTTTAGGACATTCACCATGGTATTATTAGGGTTTTGGACATTCACCATGGTATTATTAGGGGTTTAGGACATTCACCATGGTATTATTAGGGGTTTTAGGACATTCACCATTGTATTATTAGGGGGTTTTGGACATTCACCATGGTATTATTAGGGGTTTTGGACATTCACCATTGTATTATTAGGGGTTTTGGACATTCACCATGGTATTATTAGGGGGTTTTGGACATTCACCATGGTATTATTAGGGGTTTAGGACATTCACCATGGTATTATTAGGGGTTTAGGACATTCACCATGGTATTATTAGGGGTTTAGGACATTCACCATGGTATTATTAGGGGGTTTTGGACATTCACCATGGTATTATTAGGGGGTTTTGGACATTCACCATGGTATTATTAGGGGTTTAGGACATTCACCATGGTATTATTAGGGGTTTAGGACATTCACCATGGTATTATTAGGGGTTTAGGACATTCACCATGGTATTATTAGGGGTTTAGGACATTCACCATGGTATTATTAGGGGTTTAGGACATTCACCATGGTATTATTAGGGGTTTAGGACATTCACCATGGTATTATTAGGGGTTTTGGACATTCACCATGGTATTATTAGGGGTTTAGGACATTCACCATGGTATTATTAGGGGTTTTGGACATTCACCATGGTATTATTAGGGGGTTTTGGACATTCACCATGGTATTATTAGGGGGTTTTGGACATTCACCATGGTATTATTAGGGGTTTAGGACATTCACCATGGTATTATTAGGGGTTTAGGACATTCACCATGGTATTATTAGGGGTTTAGGACATTCACCATGGTATTATTAGGGGTTTAGGACATTCACCATGGTATTATTAGGGGTTTAGGACATTCACCATGGTATTATTAGGGGTTTAGGACATTCACCATGGTATTATTAGGGGTTTAGGACATTCACCATGGTATTATTAGGGGTTTAGGACATTCACCATGGTATTATTAGGGGTTTTGGACATTCACCATGGTATTATTAGGGGTTTTGGACATTCACCATGGTATTATTAGGGGTTTAGGACATTCACCATGGTATTATTAGGGGGTTTAGGACATTCACCATGGTATTATTAGGGGTTTTGGACATTCACCATGGTATTATTAGGGGTTTAGGACATTCACCATGGTATTATTAGGGGTTTAGGACATTCACCATGGTATTATTAGGGGTTTTGGACATTCACCATGGTATTATTAGGGGTTTAGGACATTCACCATGGTATTATTAGGGGTTTTGGACATTCACCATGGTATTATTAGGGGTTTTGGACATTCACCATGGTATTATTAGGGTTTAGGACATTCACCATGGTATTATTAGGGGTTTAGGACATTCACCATGGTATTATTAGGGGTTTTGGACATTCACCATGGTATTATTAGGGGTTTAGGACATTCACCATGGTATTATTAGGGGTTTAGGACATTCACCATGGTATTATTAGGGGTTTAGGACATTCACCATGGTATTATTAGGGGTTTAGGACATTCACCATGGTATTATTAGGGGTTTAGGACATTCACCATGGTATTATTAGGGGTTTTGGACATTCACCATGGTATTATTAGGGGTTTTGGACATTCACCATGGTATTATTAGGGGTTTAGGACATTCACCATGGTATTATTAGGGGTTTAGGACATTCACCATGGTATTATTAGGGGTTTAGGACATTCACCATGGTATTATTAGGGGGTTTAGGACATTCACCATGGTATTATTAGGGGTTTTGGACATTCACCATGGTATTATTAGTCAAGTCAAGTCAAGTCAAGTCAAATATATTTATATAGCGCTTTTCACAATACAGATTGTATCAAAGCTGCTTTACAGTATCAATCAAAACAACTCAACAATGTTTGTTTATTACTGGACATCCAAAAAGGACATCCAAATTTGGTAGAGCTGATCAATGGTATGATTGTTTAATTAATTTGAATATCCCCAACTGAGCAAGCCAAAGGCAACAGTGGCAAGGAACCGAAAAACTCCATCAAGTGACCCAAAGGTGTCCTAAAACTCCATCAGATCACCCAATGGAGAAAAAAAAACCTTGGGAGAACCCAGGCTCAGTCGGGGCCAGTTCTCCTCTGGCGTTTATGAACTAGAGGCCGAATTTACAGTAACTGTAAGATAAAAATTTATATGAATGCCTGGCTAAATAGATGCGTCTTTAGTCTAGTTTTAAACTGGGAGAGCGAGTCTGAGCAACGAACAATATCAGGAAGGCTATTCCAGAGCTTCGGAGCTAGATGTGAAAATGCTCTGCCTCCTTTGGTGGATCTGGATATCCTAGGAATGACCAGAAGCCTCGAATTTAGTGATCTTAAAGAGCGCGATGGATTGTAAGGCGATAGAAGATCCGTTAAATAGACTGGAGCTAAACCATTTAGAGCTTTATAGGTCAAAAGCAATACCTTGTAATTAATACGGAACTTTATAGGTAACCAATGAAGTGATGATAAAACTGGTGTTATATGATCATATTTTCTTGATCTAGTAAGAACTCTAGCGGCTGCATTTTGCACTAACTGTAGCTTGTTTATTGAGGATGCAGGACAACCAGCTAATAAAGCATTACAGTAATCTAGTCTCGAGGTCATGAATGCATGAACTAACTTTTCTGCATCAGAAACAGATAGCATATTACGTAGCTTAGCAATGTTTCTAAGGTGGAAAAAGGCAGTTTTTGTAACATATGAAATATGCTTTTCAAAAGACAGGTTGCAGTCTAATATAACACCCAGGTCTTTTACTGTAGCGGATAAAGTAACAGGGCATCCTACTATGTTAAAGTTGTGTTGTGAGAGGTTTTGTAGACGGTTTTTAGAACCGATAAGTATTACCTCTGTCTTATCTGGATTTAATAAAAGAAAGTTACGCGTCATCCAATCTTTTATATCTTTAACACAATCTGTCAATTTGGATAATTTAGCGTATTCATCGGGCCGTGATGAAATATATATTTGAGTGTCATCAGCATAGCAATGGAAACTAATTCCATGTTTCCTTAGAATATTACCAAGTGGCAGCATATATATTGAGAATAATAAAGGGGTTTAGGACATTCACCATGGTATTATTAGGGTTTAGGACATTCACCATGGTATTATTAGGGGTTTAGGACATTCACCATGGTATTATTAGGGGTTTAGGACATTCACCATTGTATTATTAGGGGTTTAGGACATTCACCATGGTATTATTAGGGTTTAGGACATTCACCACGGTATTATTAGGGGTTTAGGACATTCATCATTGTATTATTAGTAGTTTTGGACATTCACCATGGTATTATTAGGGGTTTTGGACATTCACCATTGTATTATTAGGGGTTTTGGACATTCACCATGGTATTATTAGGGCGTTGGACATTCACCATTGTATTATTAGGGGTTTTGGACATTCACCATGGTATTATTAGGGGTTTAGGACATTCACCATGGTATTATTAGGGGGTTTAGGACATTCACCATGGTATTATTAGGGGTTTTGGACATTCACCATGGTATTATTAGGGTTTAGGACATTCACCATTGTATTATTAGGGGTTTAGGACATTCACCATGGTATTATTAGGGGTTTTGGACATTCACCATGGTATTATTAGGGGTTTAGGACATTCACCATTGTATTATTAGGGGTTTAGGACATTCACCATGGTATTATTAGGGTTTAGGACATTCACCATGGTATTATTAGGGGTTTAGGACATTCACCATGGTATTATTAGGGTTTAGGACATTCACCATGGTATTATTAGGGGTTTTGGACATTCACCATGGTATTATTAGGGTTTAGGACATTCACCATGGTATTATTAGGGGGTTTAGGACATTCACCATGGTATTATTAGGGGTTTTGGACATTCACCATGGTATTATTAGGGGTTTAGGACATTCACCATTGTATTATTAGGGGTTTAGGACATTCACCATGGTATTATTAGGGGTTTAGGACATTCACCACGGTATTATTAGGGTTTAGGACATTCATCATTGTATTATTAGTAGTTTTGGACATTCACCATGGTATTATTAGGGGTTTTGGACATTCACCATTGTATTATTAGGGCGTTGGACATTCACCATTGTATTATTAGGGGTTTTGGACATTCACCATGGTATTATTAGGGGGTTTTGGACATTCACCATGGTATTATTAGGGGTTTAGGACATTCATCATTGTATTATTAGTAGTTTTGGACATTCACCATGGTATTATTAGGGGTTTTGGACATTCACCATGGTATTATTAGGGGTTTTGGACATTCACCATTGTATTATTAGGGGCGTTGGACATTCACCATTGTATTATTAGGGGGTTTAGGACATTCACCATGGTATTATTAGGGGTTTAGGACATTCACTATGGTATTATTAGGGGTTTAGGACATTCACCATGGTATTATTAGGGGGTTTGGACATTCACCATGGTATTATTAGGGGGTTTGGACATTCACCATTGTATTATTAGGGGTTTTGGACATTCACCATGGTATTATTAGGGGTTTAGGACATTCACCATGGTATTATTAGGGGGTTTTGGACATTCACCATGGTATTATTAGGGGTTTAGGACATTCACTATGGTATTATTAGGGGTTTAGGACATTCACCATGGTATTATTAGGGGGTTTGGACATTCACCATGGTATTATTAGGGGGTTTGGACATTCACCATTGTATTATTAGGGGTTTTGGACATTCACCATGGTATTATTAGGGGTTTAGGACATTCACCATTGTATTATTAGGGGGTTTAGGACATTCACCATGGTATTATTAGGGGTTTTGGACATTCACCATGGTATTATTAGGGGGTTTTGGACATTCACCATGGTATTATTAGGGGTTTAGGACATTCACCATTGTATTATTAGGGGTTTTGGACATTCACCATGGTATTATTAGGGGTTTGGACATTCACCATTGTATTATTAGGGGTTTTGGACATTCACCATGGTATTATTAGGGGTTTAGGACATTCACCATGGTATTATTAGGGGGTTTTGGACATTCACCATGGTATTATTAGGGGGTTTTGGACATTCACCATGGTATTATTAGGGGGTTTGGACATTCACCATTGTATTATTAGGGGTTTTGGACATTCACCATGGTATTATTAGGGGGTTTGGACATTCACCATTGTATTATTAGGGGTTTTGGACATTCACCATGGTATTATTAGGGGTTTGGACATTCACCATGGTATTACTGTGTTCTTTTCCAGTATTTTAAACCGGGTTTGTACAGAGACTGTAAAAGGAAATTCCAGGACATTTCAAGCATTACTTGTTTTTTTTTTTAAGGATTACAATCACTTATCAAACAATGTCTTCATTATCTTTCAAATGATAAAAAAAGGCAAATAGATAAATAAAACAATAATAATACAATGGCTGTGGAAACTTTAACCATTGAAAATACTATGACAAAGATATTGCTTTCTATATTCAAACTGATTTTTTTCTCCCTTGAATATATATATATTCTAATATAGCCTATTGTCTTCCAATAATTCAAGCATCTTTTCATAAATATGGCTGTTTTCAAGAGTTTTCCGAGACTTAAATTCCAAAAAGTCAAATTCAAGTTCTTCAAGCACTTTAAACAGCTTGTACGAACGCTGTTTAAAGCAATTCAGTTATTCACAAACTGGAGGATTTTCAGTTTTATGTCAGGAACCAATCTATGAAATTAAGTGATTTAAGGAAATATTTCTTTTCAGGTGCAAAAGTTTCCAAAAATACATCAATGAGATATTTTTGTAACCAATTGTACACACTTTCTTTGTAACACAATCTCTCTTATTCTCACACACTGACTCAAGACACACACACACACACACACACACACACACACACACACACACACCACACACACACACACACACACACACACACACACACACACACACACACACACACACACACACACACACACACTCCCATCAGTGACCTATTGAACCTTCCCATAAGCCTCTGGTTGTGTTCTTCTGCCTGAAGCATAAGCAGTTTTTCCTCCGCCCGCTGCGCTCCTCCTTAAGTCCATTAGTTCCAGGACGCAGAACACATTTAGCGCCGGGCCAAGAGGCCAACGCGGGAATTTGGATTGTTGGTAAAACAGAATATTTGACGCTAACCCAGAGTAAACACTGAGGCCCTGTCTCACTGACTCCGCCCCCTTTTCACACCTCATCACTTCCTGTCTGTCCAGAACTCAGGGTTTCGTGTCACTAGCAGGATTGCAGAGAAGTTCGTCTAACTCTTTTGTATAATGACAAATAAAGATGTTTGTCCTGAGCCGCCATGATGCAGCAACACATCTGTCCTGTCTGACAGTGACATGATGCACAATAATCCAACAATCACTGAAACATTCGTGTTCTCTTTCGCGTTCCCCTGAGAAACTTTGTATATTTAAAGGGATAGTTCACCCCAAAATGTAAATTCTGTCAGTAATTACTCTCCCTCAAGTTGTTCAACCCCGTAAGACTTTCGTTCATCTTCGGAACACAAATGAAGATATTTGTGATTAAATCTGAGAGCTGGGTCACTCCTCCATAGGCTTCTACGGGACTGAAACTAAGATTGAGTCACTGTCGTCACTTGGACTATTTTAACGATGTCTTTAATAACTTTTCTGGGCCGGCAAGTTTCAGTCCCACAGAAGCCTATGGAGGAGTGACCCAGCTCTCAGATTTAATCACAAATATCTTCATTTGTGTTCCGAAGATGAACGAAAGTCTTACGGGGTTTAACAACATGAGGGAGAGAAATTACTGACAGATTTTTGGGTGAACTATCCCTTTAATGCTTTTGCATGTGGATGCAGTTTTTCCTCCAACCTCATATTCAGGGGCGCCGCCACGAATTTTGGGCCCCATGACAAAAAAAATCACATTGGGCCCCCTCTACGCAGCTTTTGTCACCACATCTCTAAGGCCTGTCCCATCAAAAGCTTTACATAACTCTAATCAAAGGCTTGCAACTGTCTTGCTTCTTGTAGTTCAATACTAGTACTAGCACAATATTTACTGCTGGTGATTTATAAATGCAAGTCTGCATACAGTATGCATTTCAATATTTTTTTTTGCCAGACACCAATAAATAACACTAACACTACAGAACATTGACACAAATACATTAGATACTGTGTGTGTGTGTGTGTGTGTGTGTGTGTGTGTGTGTGTGTGTGTGTGTGTGTGTGTGTGTGTGTGTGTGTGTGTGTGTGTGTGTGTGTGTGTGTGTGTGTGTGTGTGTGTGTGTGTTGCCCTTCATGATGGAAAATAATAAAGTCTGTATAGATGTCATTTACGGCCAAAATTCAGTCTAAATGAACTGATCAAACTGGATTATTTTAATACTGTCTGTAACTAACTTGCAGGTTGAGGTAAGATACTTATTGTTTCTAACTGCATCTACTGTACAGACAGGAGATTTTTTTTTTATTGTCATAATGGGCAAAAATATTTTTTGTTGATGTCAAAAAAAAATGTATGGTAAAAAAGAGCAAGAGAGACAGCATCCTTCCAGGGAGTCTGTGTGGGGTTCTCTAAGTCATTAACACAATGTTGCTCACCTTCTTCACTGGGACAGGGACAGGGAGGGGTGCAGTTAGTATGGGGAGACTGGGGTGCTGCTGACCCATCTGTTGTTGTTGTTGTTAAGTCTGCTAAAAGGGGCATGGATGATTCAATATGAATATATTGCTAAACGTTTCCCTGCACTTATTAAATGTTGATGAAATGTAGGCTAACACTAGCCTGCAGCTAGCTAGCTTTTCACTATGGACAACAGGTTACCACTCACAGACTAAAGGCTACCCACCTTTCTTTGTGAAAAACTGGTATACAGAACGACAGCCTTTCCTCTCTCTCTTTGCTTTTCTGGAAACCAGATTTTATCTTACTATTCGACATTATGGTCTCTCTGTATTTGTAGCACGCCGGCGCCTTCGCCTTGCGATTGACTGTCTGCTAAACACCGTCACCGATGCGCGTGCTTAGGCAGGACCAAACCATTTCATGCAGATACATGGGGGTGGTCGGTCAATATGGATATTTACTTTTTAGTCAATGGGATATTTAACTTTTATTGCCAAAATAAGTCAAATCAAAGACATAACTCAATTTATTATTATTTGAAATATACTCAATGATGATGTTTTATATATAATAATAATAAAAAATTTTTTTACCTATTTGCTGGGCCCCCTGTCAGTCAGGGGCCCTTGGAATTGTCCTAACTTTTCCCCCCTATACGGCGCCCCTGCTCATATTACTTCCATCATAAAGTTTCTATAGGGAAAAACAAAGGTTTTGCAGGATGATAAAGTTTTGCGAATTCATGCAAAAGTTTTTAGGGGACTGCAAAAGTTTTGAGAGAAAATGCAAAAGTTTTGAAAGCTAACGCAAAATTTTTCTGGGAAATGTAATGTATGTCTGTGAGCTGAGCAAATGCAAAGTTTCTGAGGAAACGCATACGTTTTACAAACAAACAAAGTTTTGGGAGCAAACGCAAAATTTCTCCAGAAAATGCAAAAATGCAAAAAACACAAAGTTTCACGAGTGAACACAAAGTTTAGCGAGTGAAACAAAGTTTAGCGAGTGAACACAAAGTTTAGCGAGTGAACAAAGTTTTGCAAGCAAACAAAGTTTTGCAAGCAAACAAAGTTTTGCGAGTAAACACAAAGTTTCACGAGTGAACACAAAGTTTCACGAGTGAACACAAAGTTTAGCGAGTAAACACAAAGTTTAGCGAGTGAACAAAGTTTAGCGAGTGAACACAAAGTTTAGCGAGTGAACACAAAGTTTCATGAGTGAACACAAAGTTTAGCGAGTAAACACAAAGTTTAGCGAGTGAACACAAAGTTTAGCGAGTAAACACAAAGTTTCATGAGTGAACACAAAGTTTAGCGAGTAAACACAAAGTTTAGCGAGTGAACACAAAGTTTAGCGAGTAAACACAAAGTTTCATGAGTGAACACAAAGTTTAGCGAGTAAACACAAAGTTTAGCGAGTGAACACAAAGTTTAGCGAGTGAACACAAAGTTTAGCGAGTGAACACAAAGTTTAGCGAGTGAACACAAAGTTTAGCGAGTGAACACAAAGTTTAGCGAGTGAACACAAAGTTTAGCGAGTGAACACAAAGTTTAGCGAGTGAACACAAAGTTCACACATCAATGCTCAGGGGAACAAACGTTATTGGAGAGAATGCAAAGGATTTGCAAGTGTAAAGTAAAAAAAATATATTTTTTAAATATTATTTATTTTTATTTTACAGTGCATTTGTATTACAGTAGTAATATATTACTGTCTTAGGGATAGTAATAAATCATTTAACTTTATTAAATTATTATTAGCCTAAAGAAAGTAATATAAAATAAAATTATTATTATTATTAGCAAATATAAGAGAATATTATAAAATGTATTTTTTTTGTTATTATTATTATATTATCAGTTAGAGAGAGTAATGTAATATAACATTAGCCATGAGAGAGTTATATAATATAAAATGATTATTATTAATCCAGTGTGAATGTAATGTGGATTGAGACACTATGGATTCAAACTAAAAAAAGTTTGAATTAACAATGTCTTTGAATTTACTTTAAACTCAATTGTTACTCTGTTGTTCACTGGAAAGGGTTCGCTCTTATTCCATCTCTGGAAGTGCACTATATTGATGCATTTAACTTTAAAAATGCACAAAATATTCATCCAGAACTACTCTAGATTGGTCCAACCACTTTATTCTCACAAACTCCTGCGGGAAAACTGAAACATTATATTCATCCCGTCTCAAATCCACACGATTCCCTCATTCCTCAGCACTGGCGTTCCTGAACACACTCCTCATTGAGTGCATTGTGTGTTTTAATTCCCTCATTGCGTGCGGTTGGGAGTAAGATGCTCTGATACGGAGACGCTGGGATTCTCCCGGGTGTATTTTGGACGGCGTTCAGGAAAAGTAAAGTGGGAGATTTGGTTTCTGTGCTTCTGTAACACAGCGGCTGTTAGCGGCGTTTAAACACTTTACTTCAGGATCAAGTGGGAATGAAACACACTTGAGTGGTGTTAGAGAGCAGAACAAACACACACATCTGACAAACACAGTGACAGCTGCACAAATCTCTCTCTTTGCTAATGAGGAAAATAATGCTGCATCATCGTCCTACTTTATTTAAAGCGATAGTTCACCCCAAAATGTAAACTCTGTCAGTAATTACTCTCCCTCATGTTGTTCAACCCCGTAAGACTTTCGTTCATCTTCGGAACACAAATGAAGATATTTGTGATTAAATCTGAGAGCTGGGTCACTCCTCCATAGGCTTCTAAGGATTGAAACTTGCCGGCCCAGAAAAGTTATTAAAGACATCGTTGAAATAGTCCAAGCGACTACAGTGGCTCAATCTTACGTTTATCAAGCGACGAGAATACTTTTAGTGTTTAACCTCAATACTCAATTCTGATTGGCTGCAGGGTGTCCATTAAAAAGTGACAGAGGACACCTAGTAAAGGAGTTCTGGTGAAACTGACTGTTTACCGTTCGAAATTAATAAATAAATGCAACAGGCTACATCAGCTGTGAGTAACCATAGCAACAGGCAGTCAATGAACTGAAGGGTTCTACGAGCTGAGCGGACTATAAATACTATAAACTATAAATATCTCCGGTTGCTAATTAAATCGTCAGGCGTAACCAGGGAATCCAAGTTATTGTTTGTAAAAACTTTAGATGTTGATTGTAAAACTAATTAAAATATAAACTAATGTTTTAAAAATGTGTTATTTGGCAGGTGACCATGGTATAAGCGGGTTAATGCACCTCGAGGTGTCCACTGTCAGGTATTAATGGACTTCGGCTCCGCTGCGCGTCGGACGGTTCACGCCTCGCCGTCGTCCATTAATACCTGACAGTGGACACCTCGAAGCGCATTAACCATTACATACATGTTTATTTTGTTATAAATGTGCGCTGGTTTGTCTAGATCAGACTCTTATTCCTCGGCCGGATCGTGTCGAGACTTTGAAGCTGCACTGAAACTCACATCTGGACCTTCGAACGCTGGACTCCATTGAAGTCCATTATATGGAGAAAATCCTGGAACATTTTCCTCAAGTGACTACAGTGGCTCAATCTTACGTTTATCAAGCGACGAGAATACTTTTAGTGCGCAAAAAACAAACAAAAATAACGACTTTTTTCAAGTATTGATTGCCTTCTCCGTCGGCCTCGAGTGAGTTCCCGTAGTGTAACAGTGCAGCGCTTCTGTGTTGTACGTCACACGCAAGCTCACTATTGGCCGACGCTGGTCGTGTGTGTGTGTGTGTGTGTGTGTGTGTAGACGAATTTTTGTTTGTTTTTGGCGCACTAAAAGTATTCTCGTAAATTTCAACCATCAACCTTACATTGTGACGGGTTGCCAGAAAATATGCATAAAAATATAAAATGTTTACAAACTAAAACCGCTGCATCAGAATCCTCTGTCCAATGCAGGCCAAGCCGAGAAGGAAAATATAGCAGGATGAAATTGCATAACATGATCTGCATCTTCCAGAAGTCAGTGTCTTTATGATGGTGTTTATAGCTTTAGCTCTGGGGCCCCGGGGCCCGTCAGACCCTCGAGAAACCTGAAGATGTGCTTTAAGAAGAGCCAATCACACGTCTCGAATCTCTCCGCTTCACTCCTGGATAATCTCACATAACTGGAACAAGACGGCACTGGGTTTCTGGGTCATAAAGGCGCTTAATTGACAGCAAATGAGGTTATTTAAACCAGCGACCCAGCAGAGAATAGAGTCAGTGTGTGCGCGGCTCGTGTTTGAGGAGGAAACGTGATTGAGCCGCAGAAACTGCTGAATAAATACGTATCTGTAGCGTAGTGTTTGCTTTAGCTGTGCTCCACACAAAGCTCACATTGATCGGCTTCCTCTCTGAATATTGTCAGAGGAAAATGACGCTCATGTTAACGGCAGAAACGCTGAATTCATCTCTGTCCTGTTGCTCAATGAATCCATTAAACACACACATAAGCATCACTGCAGTGATATTTCACCTTATTCATATTTTCAAGTACCTTTTCTTTTTATATTTTGTTTCATGTTCATTTTACGTAATTTCATTATGTGCTTTTGTCATATTATTAGTAAAATACTGCTATTTAGGTTTAATTTATCTTTATTTCCAGTTAAATACATTTAGGGCTTAAAAACTTATTTTTAGTTTATTGCCATGGCAACATTTCCAAGTTTTTCAACCAATATTAACATTTGATTTTATTTCAGCTTTATTTCAATTTAATAGAAATTTTAGATGCACGATTAATCGTTAAAAGATTGTGATCTCAATTCAAAACATCCATGCGATCAGTATTATAGTATTATTATTTCTGTTTTTCAATAATTAAAATGATCACAGAAGACCTGAGTTTATAGTTCAGATATAAACACTGATGTCTACGGTATCAAAATAGAGTAAATCAACTCTTGAAAGTAACTTGACATGTCAAATAACGATTGTTTTGATTACATCGTTACACCAGTAAGAGGCGACTATTTATTTTGATTTTTGAATCATTCAAAAAAGCTGATTCGTCCAGAAGTGTTTATGAGTCATTGAATCATTCATTCAGAGGTTGATTCAAAAACACTGTCCCTGCTTCTCAATGTCCATACTTTCCATCCTTATTTAGCCAAAACACATTTACCGGTATATACTTTTCAACCACAAATGCTCGTCTTGCACGTCCACGACGTCACGCATTACGTAACCAGGTTCAAAGGTCTCGCGTTGTTTCGGTTTATAAATGTATGTCGAAAACTCTCATCTCATTTTCTCCTCCAACTTCAAAATCATCCGACATCGTTGTTTTTCCTTTTATTTTATTGTGTTGTTGTCAATGGCGTTTGACTTAGTCTTTGTAAACACTGGGTCGGTTCTTACGCCTTCATCAAGCTTGACCTTTCAACATGATTACGTAATGTGTGACACATCACAGCTAATGCAAGACCAGCATTAGTGGTTAAAAGTATTTACACCATGGTCTGGGTGAATACTCGATTCTGATTGGCTGCAGGGTGTCCATTAAAAAGTGACAGAGGACACCTAGTAAAGGAGTTCTGGTGAAACTGACTGTTTACCGTTTGAAATTAATAAATAAATGCGCTGGCTACATCAGCTGTGAGTAACCATAGCAACAGGCAGTCAATAAACTGAAGGGTTCTACGAGCTGAGCGGACTATAAATACTATAAACTATAAATATCTCCGGTTGCTAATAAACCGTCAGGCGTAACCAAGGAATCCAAGTTATTGTTTGTAAAAACTTTAGATGTTGATTGTAAAACTAATTAAAATATAAACTAATGTTTTAAAAATGTGTTATTTGGCAGGTGACCATGGTATAAGCGGGTTAATGCACCTCGAGGTGTCCACTGTCAGGAATTAATGGACTTCGGCTCCGCTGCGCGTCGGACGGTTCACGCCTCGCCGTCATCCATAAATACCTGACAGTGGACACCTCGAAGCGCATTAACCCTTACATACATGTTTATTTTGTTATAAATGTGCGCTGGTTTGTCTAGATCAGACTCTTATTCCTCGGCCGGATCGTGTCGAGACTTTGAAGCTGCACTGAAACTCACATCTGGACCTTCGAACGCTGGACTCCATTGAAGTCCATTATATGGAGAAAATCCTGGAACATTTTCCTCAAAAACCTTCATTTCTTTACGAATGAAGAAAGAAAGACATGCGCATATTGAATGATGTGAGGGTGAATAAATTATCAGGACATTCATAATTTACTCACCCGCATGTCATCCAAGATGTCCATGTCTTTCTTTCTTCAGTCGAAAAGAAATGAAGGTTTTTGATGAAAACATTCCAGGATTTTTCTCCATATAATGGACTTCAATGGGACCCAAACGGTTCAAGGTCCAAATGACAGTTTCAGTGCAGCTTCAAAGGGCTTTAAACGACACCAGACGATGAATAAGGGTCTTATCTAGCCAAACCATCACTCATTTCAAAAATAAATAAAAAAGTTTAAGTTTTATAAGCACAAATACTCACCTTGCTCTGTTCTGTGATGCGCGTTCGTGACCTTTTCAACGTAATTGCGTATTATGTGACGTCACATGAACGCGCATCACAGGACAGAGCAAGGTGAGCATTTGTGCTTATAAAACTTTTTTATGTATTTTTGAAATGAGTGATGGTTTGGCTAGATAAGACCCTTATTCATCGTCTGGTGTCGTTTAAAGCCCTTTGAAGCTGCACTGAAACTGTCATTTGGACCTTGAACCGTTTGGGTCCCATTGAAGTCCATTATATGGAGAAAAATCCTGGAATGTTTTCATCAAAAACCTTCATTTCTTTTCGACTGAAGAAAGAAAGACATGGACATCTTGGATGACATGGGGTGAGTAAATTATCAGCAAAAGTTTTTTTTAAAGTGAACTAATGCTTTAAGTAATAGAGAATGCATCTGCGAACTCCATTAATAACATTACGCATCACTGTGTGCATGTTTATATTCCTGATTCAGTAATGAGCATCAGAGGCGCTCCAGCTTATATTGTCATTCAAATGTGATTCACGGCGTTCGTCTCCAAGCCTGATGTTTAACAATCACGAGCGAACACAATAGGTCGTGTAGGGATTCAGCGGCTGGAGCGTTTGCCATTATCTCGTGTGTTTGGGGCTCGTCCGGGATAATTAGCCAGTCGCACAATGGCGTCTCTCGACACACAAAAGCACAAAGGCTTCATTTGAAGCGCTTGATATATTCTGTCCTGAAAACGGCTCAAATGTGTCACGGGCAGAATGGTGTAATAGTATAAAGTGCTTAGCAACACTAACAACACGTCTCTGCAGCACACACACACACACACACACACACACACACACACAGACACACACACACACAGGTAAGAGGAAATTGGTTTTATAAGCGCAGAAAGGCCCTTTGTAAACAATGCATATATCTGCGATCTCAGACGCTCTTTCAGGAAAGTGAAGCGGCTCTTTGTGTGTGTGTGTGTGTGTGTGTGTGTGTGTGTGTGTGTGTGTGTGTGTGTGTGTGTGTGTGTGTGTGTGTGTGTGTGTGTGTGTGTGTGTTTTTCTGCGCGCTGAGCAGTGTTGACAAGCAGCGTTTACTCATGGAAAAAGCCCACAATGTTCACTCTGTTCAGAGACTGACTCTGTGTGCAGAACAAAGCCGTCTCAGTCCGGCTTATTCTGCGGGAAATCCTCCGGTCGAACACCGGCTCCCAGTGAAGCTCTGCAGAACAGACACAATGAGACCAGATTCCCGATCCGAGACTTCAGGAAAACACTGGGAACGTCTGAGAGTGTCAAAGACAACACATGACAACCTACTGTACTTCAGCTGGGTTATTAGAGTCATGAGACGGCCAAATAATGATGTGATTATACATCAATATTACTATAATTGTAATAATTATTATTATTATTAATAAAAATATTAAATAAAAAAACATATTACTACTGTAGTAATAATAATTATTTGGCCAAAGAATGCTTGATTCTATATCAATATGACTATAAAATATGAAATAATAATAATAACAAAAATAATTTTTTTTTTTTGATTATTTTTACCTGAAATTTTTTTTTTGCAAATATTACTATTGTAATAATAACAATTGTGATTCTATATCAATGACTATAAAATACTAAAATAATAATATGTGTGTGTGTGTGTGTGTGTGTGTGTGTGTGTGTGTGTGTGTGTGTGTGTGTGTGTGTGTGTGTGTGTGTGTGTGTGTGTGTGTGTGTGTGTGTGAAGGACAGTTTCATATCGTGTCCTTGACTTGATCCAATGGCAACTGCAGTTTCTGCTATAACAATATAAACAACTGTGTGTTTTTACACAGAGACACGATAAGCCTGTCTGTTCTCGTCTCACACACACACTTTCTGTACATTCAATGATTCACAATACATGAGAATTACGGTATATTCATACAGAGGCTTTTCCCAGTAAATACTTGCATGTGTAAAGAAAAGCTCCAGGTTGGCTGCACAATTTGGCCAAAACATGAATTATTTTTATGATCATTATTTTTATTATTGAGAATTTATGAAAAATATAATAAAAATAAAAACAACAACAATTTTAATAATAAGAAGAATATATTATTATTATTATTATTATTATTGTTATTGTTATATTACAATATAATAATTATATAATAATAATTATTATTATTATTATTATATTATAACATAATAATTATTTATTATTATATTGTTATTATTATTATTATTATTATTATTATATATTGCAATATTTACAATTATTATTGTTAGTATTATTTATAATGATTACTAAAACTACAAACAAAGAAATAATAATAATACTTATTATTATTATTATTATATATTTATACTTTCTTTTTTAATAAAGAACTAAAGAAAAATATAATAATAATAATAATAAGGCCATAATTTGTGCAAATATTACTTAATAATAATAATGATTACTATTAGTATTTGTATACTTTATTCTTTTTACATTTTAAGTACTTAAGACAAAATAATAATAATAATAACAACAACAACACAGTGTCGCGCTTCACGCTGAAACACACAGCGCATTATATTTATTTATTAAATCCGCCTTTGATAATTGCACTAAGCCATAATATCACAATGAAATTTTTATTCTGATTAATCGCGCAGCCCTAACACACACACACACACACACACCTAATGAAGGAGTTTGATGTGGACAGTGACACTATGATGCTGTTTATGGCACTAGTTTAATAAATGATTTCATTAGCAGGAGCAAGGCCAAGTCTCTGCTGCTACACACATGCTTTTATATGAATACTCATATTATCAGGTCACTGGAGGACACACACACACACACCACACACACACACACACACACACACACACACACACACACACACACACACACACACACACACACACACACACACACACACACACACACACACACACAGTCTGTGAGACACTCTCGAGATGCTGCATTTCTGTTGGTAACAATATTTTATTGCTTACACATTATGAAGACAAACTGGGAACAGTAATTTAGATTTTTTTATTATTTCGATTTTTTTTTATTTTATTATTATTATGACAACAATAAAAAATATAATATAATATAATATAAATCAATAATTAAAATAATATAAAATTATTATTATTTATTTATCATTTTAAATACACTACAGTTCAAAGGTTAGAGTTCGGAACGATTTTATAATGTTTTTTAAAAATAGTCTCTTCTGCTCACCAAGGCTGCATTTATTTGATTAAAAATACAGTAAAAACAGTGAAATATTATTGTAATGTAAATCAGCTGTTTTCTATGTGAATATATAGTAAAGTGTAATTTATTCCTGTGATCAAAGCTGAATTTATCATCATTACTCCAGTCTTCAGTGTCACATGATCCTTCAGAAATCACTATAATATGATGATCTGATGCTCGAGAAACATTTATGATTATTATCAGTGTTGAAAACTTCAGCTTTTTCTGGAAACCGTGATAAACTGCCACTCAAACTTTTAGTGTACATAAGATTTTTTTTTATTTTTTTTGGAGTAATGATGCTGAAAATTCAGCTTTGATCACAGGAATAAATTACACTTTACTATATATTCACATAGAAAACAGCTGATTTACATTACAATAATATTTCACAATATTACTGGGTTTGTTTTGTATTTTTAATCAAATAAATGCAGCCTTGGTGAGCAGAAGGGACTTCTTTTAAAAACATTAAAAATCTCACCGACCCCAAACTTTTGAACAGCAGTAATTATGGATCTTGTTGTCAAGCTGATGGATGTTTTATTGAATACACTGATGTTTTTATCATGACTGTGGTGAAGCAGGAGCGATTGCTAGACGTACACCAGCGCCACACGCAACGCCAGTCCGCGGATATAAAGGAATAAGGACATTTCATTCTACCCAACTACACACAAGTGCTGAATTAATACTCACACAGGACAGTTTATTAGAGGAATGAAGCTTGAGGTAACGCAGCGCTGTTTCACTCGCTCTAACAGTTACACTATCACACTAAACACATTTGAGTGTGTTGAATGTTGTTAGTTGGGTTGTTTGTTGGCTATATGAGACTAAGTAAGCTAGATCAACATTAGAATAACATACAGATCATATTCATCATATTCATCATGTTTCATCATGTTGAACTAAATAACATTGATTAGTTTTATGTACATTTGCTCTCCTGTCTCTAATAAAGCACATGCAACATTCGCGTCTCTGTCGAGTGGAAGTTAGTCGTGGACGTGGAGCTCTCGGCATCTCGAAACATGTTGATCTTCGTTTTAGTCTCTTTCTGTCTCAAAGTCTGCTTGCCATGGTCCATAATGTATAAAACAACAACAGTGTAAGTGTCCTGCCAGGTATAACCGGCATAACCCAGTTGCTCACGTCTGTCGCCATGGTTACTATGGCAGTACGAGCGGAAACAATGGTGGAAACCGAGGGTAACGCGGATATGACGTCATTGACTGGCGACTCGTCACCGCTGCTCACACGCCCCGTTTCCTTGGTTAAAATCGCAATTTTCTCACGATTTACAAATAGTTGGAAACATTTGGGATATTCTAAGTAATCAATTAAACAAAATATATAACATTGGCCTAGTGGTTTTGGGATATTTTACTGCAGAAATCCTACATATTGTACCTTTAATGTATTTACTAACATGAACTAACAATGAACAATACATTAGTTACAGTATTTATTAATCTTTGTTAATGTTAGTTAATAAAAATACAGCTGTTCATTAACTAATGTTAACAAAACACAACCGATTTTAATAACGTATTAGTAGATGTTGAAATTAATATTAACTAAGATTAATAAATGCTGAAGTATTGTTCATTCTTAGTTAACTAATTAACCTTATAAAGTGTACACAAAAAACTCTTGAATCCTCTAAGTACAGATATATCCTGTTTAATAGATGATTCGGCTCTCGATTAACAGACCTGATCATGTGTGTGCCGTGTGTGGAGAAACCTGGAGTGTGTTATATAAGCTACACACTGTAGCGTTGATAACAAACAGACACACACATCCCACTGCAAACAAGCTAATGATCCACAGATGTGCGCTGGGGTAAATCTCGCGTGCACACACACACACACGCACGCACGCACGCACGCACACACGCACACACGCACACACACACACAGTTTGACAGTTACAGTATAAAGCGATTAATCCACTGAGACCGTAAGTGAAATCAAACAACATTTCTAGCCTTTTACAAACACTGAGAAAAACAAACTCTTCATTCAGAGAAACAGGTCACATGATGCATTGCAACATCTATTATAAATCCTTTCCAGATTACTGTTAACACTTTGATTAGCATAATAATAAACCAGGGGAATATCTCGAAGCACAGGAATAATGGGGTGTTGAGAGAATTAAACCACAGTACTAAAGTACAGCTCATTATCTAAACACAAGATGCTGTTAAATAAACTCAACATGCATTAATGACACTGAACTATAAATAGTGAATCAGAAACATCTCATATCTCTGGCACATGAGATATGATTATTAAAACATCTCAGTGGAGCGACTGAGCCGGATGTCATAAACTTAAAGCTTTCTTACACGAAACTTTAGAAACGCAAAGTTTTGATTATGAATAATTCATGCGTGTTTGCTAGTGTTTACTGTTGCCCTTTTCCTTATTGTTTTTATTTTTTTCTTATTTTCACGCTAAATGTTTTTATTTTTAGCACTTACCTGTTTTATCATGTAGCATTTTTGAAGAGCATTACAAATTAAATTAATTATTATTATTATTATTTAAATGATTGGGATTTTTCCTGCTCACTAAAGCTCTATTTGATGATTCAAAAAACTGTAATTATGTTTATAGTGCACTATAGAGATTTTACCATGGTAAAAAAAATACACCAGGTAAAACCATGGTAAAAATCACTATCATGACCTACATTGGCTTACAGCTTCTATAAAATTATTATTTACAGTATTATTTGTTGTTATGCATGGAGAAAAAATGCATTTTTTTTAAGGAAAATTGTAGTGTTTATTGTAAATGATTTATCGGTGCACTTCATTATTGTTTTAATAATCTTGAATCAGAATCAGTTCCTCTTGCAGTATCTCTGATGATGTGGGCGGGGCTATAACCTGTCACTCACATGAGCTCAGCCAATAGCAAAGCACAATCGTCCAATCATCCAATCAATTCCCCACAGACATAATCAAGCCCCGCCCACATCTGTTCTTTTTCCAGAAGAGTTTCTCTCGGATATACAATAGAGAAGAAAAGACCAACGTAACTTCTGTTTCATGCTGACTTTAAAGACACATCATTCACATAGTTTTACACAAGTAAAACCTCTAATTGCTCGTTTATATATAAAAAATTCAGTCTAATCTGATGATGCGTTCAGCTACCAATACTGTAGTAGTACACACAGGTCTAATTAACACATTTTATCAGATCTTGATAGTTCAAGAAAGAAGTGATTCTGAACTGAAACGAATCAGTAATGATCCGGTTCCTGCTGAACCTGCGTAGGTTTGTATCTCATTTGCATAATGCCAGCCTGTGCTCTTGATTGGCTGAGCAGCGTCTCTTAGCTCCGCCCTCAAACACTAGTGTATCTGAGACTGGGAGAGTTTGGCTCGTGTTGTTCGTGTCGAGAAGACGCTGTTTTCTGAGATTGATACGGTAAAACCCACGCCATCGTTACTGTTCGTATCACTGTGATCAAGAGCTGAGATTCAGATATGATGAGCGTTTGCTTTCTGACCAATCACAGCAGAGCAGCTCTCAGAGAGGCGGGGCTTAGAGAGACTGAATCTTCGATGGAAGTGTTTCAGACACTGAGAGAAAGAGCTGACGCTGCAGTGGAGATTATGTGTTAAGATGATTATGAATATTAAGATGTGCCGTGTCTCTGTGTCTCGCAGGTGTTTAACGGGAGCTTTGAAGAGCCGTATGTGAATCCTAAAGCACCCGTTCATATCATCACCGGATCAGCCGTGAGTATCGTCAGTGTGAAACACAACATCAGTGACACACACACCTTCATAATGCAGAACTAGCTCACTGCATACTACAGTATACACTATATACAGTATACACTACAGTATACACTATACACTACAGCATACACTACACACTACAGTATACACTGTACACTACAGTATACACTGTGTGCTGTCTATCAGAGAGAGTGTGTGACCCATCACGTGTTGTCCAACAATTAACATTTATTAGTTACTTTGTTGTCACATGACCTAAACTATAAATTATAGAAACAATAAACATTTACAGGGTTCGTACAAGGTGCTTGAATTAGATTTTTTGAAATTTAAGTCCTGGAAAACCCTTGAAAACAGCCATATTTATGAAAATGTACTTTGAACTATTGAAAGTGTGTAGAGGTGTGTTGGTGCGTTAAGAGTTTCGGAAATTTGTTAAAAGTATTGAAAAAAATGTCATAGCAATTGTAAAAAACTGTAATAGATGCACAAATCCTAAAATCTTTGCACACACACACACACACCACACACACACACACACACACACACACACACACACACACACACATACACACACATACACACACACACACACCTCAAATGTTTAGTTCAGTGTTAATGAAACGTTGCGTTACCTGCCGCGCGCTGGCACTGACTGCGGTTGACGTACGTGAAGTGATCATAGCAGCTCTGAGACGCACACACACATCCGTCGGCCGTCAGATTACAGCCAGAAAACACACACTCCGGGTTCACAGGGCCCACAAACCTGTGTCTGTGTTCGTGACGGTGAGAGCCTGAGAGACAGAGAGCTTCGGGTCAAACACAGGCTACCGCTGATTAATACTCCATGAGTAATGTGCATGTAAATTGCGTTTTACCCTAATGTAAACTTGGTCCAGTGAAATTTAAATAAATGTAGCTTAATGCTGAACATAAACGATGTGACATGACGGTTTATTTAAAGATATATCCTGCACAAACCTGTTAAAACACGTCCCAGAAGAGCTGATCGCAAAGAAAACGTCATGATTTGGGACGTGTTCCAATCTGAACGCATTTTTATTTTGCACACATAAAAAACTTTATTTGTAGAGCTGTGAAATGATTAATTACTTCCAAAATATAAACACACACACACATGCATGAATATTTTTAAGAAATATTTGCATGTACATACTGTATATATACACTAACGTTCAAAAGTTTGGGGTCAATACGATTTTTAAAAAAAAGAAGAAGAAATTAATACTTTTCTTCAGAAAAGACGCATTAAATTGATCAAAAGTGTCAGTAAAGACATTTATAATAATTCAAAATATTATTATATGCTTTTCTCTTGAACTTTCAAAAGAATCCTGAAAAAAATGAATCACGGTTTGCTCAAAAATATGAAGCAGCAAAACTGTTTTCAACTGTGATAATAATCATAAATGTTTCTTGAGCATCAAATCATCATATTATAGTGATTTCTGAAGGATCATGTGACACTGAAGACTGGAGTAATGATGATAAATTCAGCTTTGATCACAGGAATAAATTGCACTTTACTATATATTCACATAGAAAACAGCTGATTTACATTACAATAATATTTCACAATATTACTGGGTTTGTTTTGTATTTTTTAATCAGATAAATGCAGCCTTGGTGAGCAGAAGAGACTTCTTTTAAAAACATTATAAATCTTACCGACCCCAAACTTTTGAACGGTAGAGTATATTTATATATAATTTATAATATATATAAATGTTTTATATATAAATAACACATTTTTCTTAAATATATACATGCATGTGTATTTATATGTACAAAAAAGTATACACAGTACACATATATTATGTTAACACAAACTTTTATTTTGTATGTGATTAATCGTGATTAATCGTTTCACAGCACTTGTTATAAATATGTTTTAGTCGAGGTCCATACCTGTTTTCCCAGCATGCACACAGGCGTCTCTGTCGGGAAAGCTGTAGGTTCTGATGCAGGAGTGTTTGGACTCACACACACACCGTCCGTCAACGCGATCACACCCGGCCACCAGGGGGCAGCGCTCGTCCTCCAGGTCTGGGTACATAGCATCGGGAATCACTGTACAGAACAAGAGTCAAGACAAGCTCATTCATCTCGATGCGTCGTGAGTTTTGTTTGCTTACGTTCCAATGAATGGCACCAAAATGAGACACTCTGAAAAATTTAGAATTTTTTTTCTTCATTGGAATGGTACAAAACTTGGTTAAGGTTTTGGCACTTGCTGTGTGAACACGAAAAAAAAAAGCCAAAATGGTCCTGTAAAAAATAGTCACACTTGTGCCTCTCGCGGTCAAAAATGACGCATTGGAAATTAATGTGAGACGAAGTTCCTCTAGTGGAAGCGTTCGGTACTGCAGCCGAACTAACTCTCACTGAACGCTAAATTTTTGAGATATCAGGATCAAATTTCAAATTAACAACTTGTTTAGATTTATGGCTTTGATTTTCTCACAGTAAAACATGTTTTTGAAAATATATATTTCATATACAAATTTAAAATAGTATTTTTGCACATTTTTCATAACAATAAACGTACAATTCGTACAAAAATGTAAAAATAACTTTTTTTAAGTGCACTTTTTAAAACTTTTTTTCACTTCAGCAATAATCTGCCAAGTGTCGGCTTTCTAAAAGAGATCAAACTTCAGTCTGTCGCTTTAAAGCATTCAAGATTTACGACAGTTTAAGCTTAATTTTCAGGTCTATGCTCAAAAAGTGAAAAAAATGGATTAAAAAAATACAATTTAGTACCATAAAATCTCCTAAAAATACAAAATATTAAATAAAAAACATTATCGAACTAAAATATAGTACATTAATTTCATAGAAATAAAAAAAATACACACGCAGAACACCAGAGGGTTCAACTTGTTTAGATTTATGGCTTTGATTTTCTCACTCTTTTAGAGTAAAACATGTTTTTGAAAATATACATTTCATACAAAAATTGAAAATAGTATTTGTGCACATTTTTCATAACAATAAACGTAAAATTCGGTAACTTTTTAAAATTTCCCTTTTTAAAGGTGCAGTGTGTTATTTTTAGCTATATCTAGCGGTTCAGTTGCGAGTTGCACTAATGGCTCCGCCCACCGCTCACCCCTCCCTTTCGAAACGGGGAACCAAACATCGTCTCTGAGACAGCAGAGAATAGCCAGAGTAAACCAAGTTTCTGTACCACAGTCCATTATAAACCACATCATGGAGAAAGTGTACAAAGTCATAGTCAGGTGAGAATCAAGGGTCTTAATATATAATATAATAATAGTAATCAGCTGATTGTCTCACGAACGTAACCAGCACATTTTCCCCACATAGCAAACCCATAATACAGCGAGGGAGAAGAACCACATGAAACTTTTCAACTATATATTTTTTCTAACAGGGTAGTAAAAGTTTAGCTGGCTAATAGACCAATTTCGAGCCGACGTCACAGTTACGTCACGGCGCTAGCTGGAGGCAAAACGAAGGGAAAACTGCAGGCGGCCAATACAAACCAGCACAGATTCGGCTACATAATAAGGAGCTTAAATTGTTATTATTTTTATTAAATGCCATCTTGTTGTGTTGTTGGGTGCAAGAATCAATGAAAAATGAATATGCAGTATCTGGAATTTTTATTTCTAGAAAATATTCACATCATTAAAATTGCACCGTAATGTCACTCGTTACAGTGTGGTTTACTTGGCGCTGGCTCGGCAGAACTGCGGATCGTACACACAAGTCTTGTACATGACCATTCAGCACATAGTTATAGGCATCTAAAGATTTATATGCCCTCAGTTTCTCTTTACGCTCGGTTTCTCTATAAGGTGTAGAAGTCAGGCCACTCGACTGAGGTAACGTTAATTCTGTCAGATTGTTCATTGAGTGAGCGTGTAACGGCTACGGGTCGGCCAATCTGGTTCTGTCCGTTAAAATTAACTTTTGCAAATAACAATCGCGGTCCTGGACAGTGACTGACCTTGCACATTAAGATAAAATCGATTTTCTCCAGTCATTGTTAAAAAACAAGCTAACAAACTTGCATACTAGCGTTAGTGAAGCGGCCAGAGGGATCGTTCTGCCTCCACCTAAGCTCCGCCCACAGAAAACATCACCATGTTTACCAACTGAAAATTGGTCTAATATGAGCTGTTACTGTGGCTGAGCTGGTTAAAGCATAAAGCCTTGTTTATACTCGACGTGTCCGCATGAGCCCAAAGGTGCATGTGGCAAAAATGATGTGATTGTAACAGCGCACGCGCCTCCGCATCCCCTAGACACCACTTACTACACACAATAGGCTTTTTTTCTCTGATTTTGGAAACTCGATCGAGGGAGGGAGAAGAATTAAGTTACATGGAACAATCCAACTACATATTTTACACCACTGACAAGGGAAAAGTCACTACTCGCGGTGTCTATGGCTAGCTTCTAGCTTTCTGCGGATTCTCTTTCAAGCTAGTGACGAAACGCGTTCTGTAGCGCTGTGTGTTCGCTGTCGGCTACGGTAGAAACATGACGTCACAATATCTCGACCTTCATAGAAGGGGGTGCCCGCGGTTATGGAGATATAAATGCATCATTCTAAGGTAATAAAAACATTACGGTTTATTGAGTAAGTTCTTTATACACCACTGAAAACACAGTTATGGATGTCATATTGCATTTCTGTTAATAGATTTCTGTAATTTTTACACATTGCACCTTTAAAACGTTTTTCACTTCAGCAATAATCTGCCAAGTGTCGTGTTTGAACAGAGATCAAACTTCAGTCTGTCGCTCTAAAGCATCCAAGATTTACGAGAGTTTAATTTGGGAGTTTTATTTTCAGGTCTATGCTCTAAAAGTGAATAAATGGATTATAAATACAGCGTAAATGTAATTTAGTACCATAAAATCCCCTAAAAATATTTTTTATCCATTATTAAGCTAAAATATCTACATTCATTTCATTGAAATAAAAAAACAGGACACGCAAGACTTAAACAGTGGCATGTCTGGAAAGATCTCTTTAATGTCTCAAATGCTTCTCCTAGACAACAATGAGATGGAGACTGAAAAAATCTCACTGAGAACAAAACTGACACTTGAATGAGAACTTCACTGTAAAAGAGAAACCTCTGAGCAATACAATTACCCGTCTTGTACACAGAAACAGCTTGAGGCCTTAATGTCCACAATAATACGCCTTCGTTTGAAAACTTCTTTCTTTCTTTTTCTCTCCGTTTCAGCCATCCGTTCACACTGAGACGCCGTTTTTATGAATGAAAACAAACCTTTTTGAAAACACTCTTCAAAGTGGATAAATTTGGAAACGCCGTTTTCGCATTGTAGTGTGGACTGTGAAAACGATGACGCATGTTTAGTCATGTGACGCATCAATTGTACCAATAGATATTCTAGTCCAATATTTATATTTTAAGCCAAAATGGGGGTCAACCTTGAACAAACTGCAACTGAAGCAAACTCAACTGATTTCGTATCCTCAATATGTCCGGAGTAAGGAAAAAAGCCCTGAAGAATCCCATTAGGGGAAAGTTTCGAAAAGACCCAAATACAGTTTATTCATACTCATATTCATTCTCTTTCTCACATGAATAGGGTAAAAATCTTAACCTTTAGATATCACCATGAAAATTACTGAGTTGATTACTTGCATCAAGGCAAACAAAAAATATATTACAAGTTTTTTTAAACAATTTGTTAACATGGACAAATGGTGCATAATCTAATTACTCACTGAATATAAACCCAACAGATCACTCAGATCATTAGGATCACATCAGTTAGAAATACCAAGGGTTCACTCTAAGCAAGGAGAGTCTGCTTTTAGCTACTATGCCAGCCGCAGCTGGAACCAGCTTCCAGAAGAGATCAGATGTGCTCCTACAGTAGTCACATTCAAATCCAGACTCAAAACACATCTGTTTAGCTATGCTTTTACTGAATGAGCACTGTGCCACTGTTCGTCCGACTGTTTTTACTGTACTTTATTTTATTTCTTATTCTAAAATGTTTTAATTATTCTTATTTGTTTTGATTATTTTATTTTCTCCTATGTAAAGCACTTTGAATTACCATTGTGTATGAAATGTGCTATATAAATAAACTTGCCTTGCCTTGCCTTGCCTTGCCTACGTATGTGCTAATTTGCATAATTACCCAAACAGATGTAAACATTGGGTATAGCAGGTGAAAATGTGTTGTTGAATCTTGTTGACATATAACAGTAAAATACTTAATGTTAAGGTCTGAATGGAACACATTTAGGCTACCCATGAACATTAATGCAGGAAGAAGTACTTTAGAAACCAGCCTTTAATAATTATTATTGCAGAGATAAAACATGAGAGCAGTTTTAGTGTTTTAGACACTAAGTGAATGTGTGAATCAGTGAATGCTGAGATATTCTGCAAAATAAAATGATCCTGTCAGAAGAATTGCGTGATAACTTCATTTATTTTTCCGTCTGTATCATCAGTGAGGTTTTACGCATGCGCAATAAATGTTTGGAAAGTGTTTTTAAACAAAGACACTGTTCACAAATGTATCCGGATTAATGCAGACGTAGCCTGAGTCTTTCTGAGTCTTCACATGCATCTGTGTGTTTTCCTCTTCCAGCCGCATGTGTGTTAAATAAGTCTGGAGCACGACATCAGGTTCTCCTGAAGACCCCCCAGCCCGACACATGTGAATAAACAAAGACAAAGCGGCTTCGAATGTCCCCTGTGACGCTCTCCTGGGGCTTGGCTCGCAAACTCACCAAACAAACTGTTCAGACGCGTAACAGCCCGGCTCACAAAACTGTGTTCTACCAATGTTCTAACTTTCCCTTTTTCTGAATGTTCTCGGAACGTTCAAAAGTTCAAACCGTTTTTTTTTCTTGGTTATGCGAACATTCCGTTTCAGCATTCTGTAAACACTGTGGGAATGTTACATTTGAATGAACATTCTGAAACAAAGTAGCAACGATTAAAGTCCCCCTGTGGTGAAAAACACGCTTTTAAATAATGTTTGTGTGTCTATGTGGTGTTTTTAATATGCTTTAATAACACAATCCATGTGTAAATTCATAAGTCGACAGCATTGCTGAGTATTTTCTGCTTAAAACTGCAGTGAACCAAAGACAGTCTCAAAAACACGCTTTGAAATCGCTGGTGTTTCTGACGTCACAAACTACCTTGTAACCAATCAGATCAACGTGTGATCGTCAACCAGTGGATCTCTGAGTGAGTGAGTGGAGGCGGGGCTCATTTGCATATTCATAGAATCGAGAATACTAAATGAGGGTCGAGTTACATCCAAGCTATGAATAAAAATTTTATCCAAGGAAAAAACGTTTAGATATGTCATTCTGGTGATCAGAGATGGGTTTTAAGGGATAAAATGATTATGTACAGGTACACACTGCAGTCTCTAGCATCAGTTGGCTTGAGATACGAGGAGTGAGGTTTACACGCGTGTTGCCAGATCTTGCTATAGATTAGATTAGATTAGCCTTTATTTCTCTCACAGGTGAGAAATTTCAGCATTACAGCAGAAAGTGGATAGCATGAAATAAGGTAAAGTGATAAATTACATTAACATAATACTAACAATATCAAAATTCAAAATACAATTATAGTGCTTTCCTTGAGACTTTAAAACATAAAAAGATTAAAACAAATATAAAAACACCAAGAACAAGCCTACAATAAACCCAAATGCTTTATGCTTAAAATAAGACCTAAATATCACGATAATATATGCTCACTTTAATAACTCGAGTAATAACTTTAGTAAACTCGATTGCTTTATGCAAAAACAACAAGCCCAAAAATGCTTATAATAAGTGGACATATGAATGTGAAAGTCGACTGTGCTTCAGTTAAAACTGCTGAGCGAGTCTTTTGTCGCTGTAATATTTCTTTGGTCACAATAGCGGCGGACACCAAACACAATGTCAATCATCACAGTTTCAGGAGTGTGTTTAAATGTGGTTGTCACTGAAACGGTACAGTGTGTACGTGCATGGCAGATAAATATTACTGGAAGAACATTTGTTCATAACTTTCCCTGTTTGCTGGGAGAGATGTGCTTCTATTCTACAATTCCTGAGATGAAATATATAAACAGACACACATTATTCCTACAGTGAGAGAATATGTGGACATTGAGATCTCTGAGCTGATGGAAAGGCTTCCTAAAAGCACAAAACTTTTTGAAGTATTTGCTCTCCCACTGATCTCAATGCTGGAGAATCAATTGATATAAGTGTTTTTTAATGCATTATGAGGCCTAAACTGAACAGTGCTGGTTAGTACAGTAACCACACTCTCAGACGTGACTGATATTGGTGTATTTGGCACAGAATCGTCCCGTTTGTGGCGGTTATTCTCACAGACGTCGCCATCACAAACAGGCTTTTCATACCAGGATCGGATAATCCTGCCAAAACTTTCCCTATTATTTCCGGTCACCTCGGAATGATCCGCTCCGCCAACGTCTTTTCCATATCAATACTTCCTGTGAGGATATTTTCATATATTCACACACGACCCACAAAGCACATCTGTTCACGTCTGCGGATCGGACACCGGTTCTGTTCATCAGCACAGGCTTTACAAACAGAGCCAACTAGAAAATCCAGCATAAACATGGCAAATGTTCTAATTCAAAAGTCAAAATTATTAGACAAATTGGGAAAATATAATCCTCACAGTAACAAAAAATGGATTTAAAGTGTAAGTGTGAAAAGTTCTAAAAATGGCATTACGATTTTTTCCCCGGGAAACGTACTTGTTAAACACAGACTAGTCTGTAATAAAAACAGTCTGGTCTAGTGCTGCTATCTAAAGTCCACATGATAACTAGCTTAATCAGTTTGCAAACATGTTACGTCCTTCTCAGTATTGTCGTTTCTCTTGTAATTGTTGCGGGTCAAACGAGGGAAGCTGATATTTAATCTCACGAACTGAAGGACATGGAGGCGTTGTGTCTCGAACGATAGAGACGACAGTAGACATCAGGAGCTCAGGCTGACAGTGAAAACTCAGATATCCAGACTAAACCAGTGTTTGACCTGCTATTATAGCTTCATACTGGACTGAGTGCTTTAGGAAACCCGTTAGATAACAGTCATTATTCTGTTATCCTACAGAAATAACTGTATGAAAATTTTGGCCGATATGATAACCAGTAATTCTTTATATTTGAAAGCTGATAACCGATATATTGGCTGGTAAATCTAAATACAAATTGTATATAATTTTTGAGAGCCTAATTACAAAAAACACAAGTCTCACCATTAAAATCCACGTCCCAAACACACAATTATGATGTTCTCATTATAATTTTATGACAGACTTGACCTGCACATGTTGCACTTTACTGTATTTTCCCTTTTGAAGTGATTTCAATCATATTTCAAGCAATTTAAAGGTGCTATATGTATTTTTTAGCGGCCTCTAGCGGTGATGTTTCAGATTGCAACAAGAGCGCTCGTGCTCGTGTGTGTGTGCGCGTGTGCGATCTCAAGAGCGAGCATTCACTACCGGCCACACGGAGACTTTCAACGCAACGGCGAAAGCATCATACACAGGGTTGCCAGGTCTGCACAACAAAACCAGCCCAATAGCTCATCAAAACTAACCCAATCATAGCCCAAAATAGTCAAATAGCGTTCCCGGGTGTTTCCCCAATAACAATCATGTTCCAGTGGGTAAAACAATCGCATCAATCCGTGCACTACACAAACAACCCGCGGAAACAGTGCAGGCATACGGACCTGGCAACACTGACATGCTGGAACTCATGAAAACTCGCACTGCAACGTTACAATAATAGGCTACTCTTATCAGCTCGACGTCGAACTAATGCTCCATGCTCGTACCATGATAACGTTACATTGACTGCATTTAGCCGGCATTTCACTAACTATTCGTGTATCTTTCACAATCAGCAATGTCAACATAGGTGAATGTATAATATGATAACGAAAACGGTGAACTAGACTGAACAATGTCAGTGTAACAGTAAGACAGTAGTAATATTACTGTAGCCTACTGAACGTGTCTGGATATGTTTATAAACAATATGATAGTAGCGGGATGAGTAACGACAGTAGATCTAGTACATAAAATAAGTTACACCTAGCTACTTTTTGTTATCCTGGAACAGTCTTTTGTATTCATTTCATGTCTCATGTAGTTTACCTGGCTATTTCATTAGAGTTTACTAATGATTCAAAAGCTCTGCCGATGTTGATCCGTGTTTTCGTCCTGAGTCGATCAGATTCACGTTTGGCCTGACGAGCTTCAGCAGATAAACTTTTTTTTGTTTTTATATTTGTGGAGTTTGTGTTGGAGTGTGTGTTGTGCTGGAGAGTGTGTTGTGCTGGAGTGTGTGTTGTGTGGTGTTATCAGACTCATGTCGTTAGCTGAAGTGCCGTCGGTCGCATAGACTGTAAACAAGGAGAGATGCTCGGGAGCGCGCACGCACGTCACATCCGTTGGATTTCGCAGTAAATCCGACCCGGAGACTTCACATATAAATATGAATATTGGCCTTCAGAGGTAATGGCAAAACCCGACAAGTGGATCATTGTAATGTGTGATTACAACCCCTTCACACACAGGCAATAAAAAAAGGATTCATTTTAGAAGAAAAGTTACATTTAGCACCTTTAAAACCATCATGTAGAACAGTGCGAACATATTTTTTGCCTTTTATATATATCGGCCATTGTCTTATCAGGGCCAATAACCATAACATTAAATATGAACATATATCGTTGATATCGATATGGTGGCGTATATATTGTGCATCCCTATTTTTTAAATATGCAGCACTGATGATGTAGAAGTGGCTAATTAGCATTTTTGCAGGTTTATGTTTGTAGAGCAAAATGAATGAAGCCTTGCAGAAATGTAGTATTCTTAATTTTCCATAAATGCAGTACAAATCTACATTAAAATTAATGCTTTTTTGTTGCAGAAATGCCATATAAGATCTTCTTTTGGGTCAGTGACCTTTCAGTGGTCACTTCTTATAGTAACTATATTTTTTAGTGTTATGAACATTTTAATTTTCTATGGATGTTAAAGATTTGAGTGCATGAGAACAATGCAACTGGATGTACCCCAAAAAAAGACAGATATGCAATATTCAACATTCAATATTTCATTTCCACATCTCCTATATGCCTTCAGCCATGTCTGAATATAAATAACCTCATTAATTTCTTTGCTAATGGAGGGGGTAATTATAATTAATGAGGACAATCATGAATAATGTATTACTATGTTAAAGAGATGCTGGTTAATCAGTGGCTGAATCATTATTTAACCTCAATTTTTTGACACGCTCATATTTTCTTTCTAATGATCGCATTCCCTAAACTTCCACACGGAGAATAACTTAAAATTCCCTTTCAGGCTTTTTACTCTAATAGCCGGTCTTTCAGCTGCTGATTGTGGGATTGAGAGACTAACTCAATCACTGCATCTGTTAAACCAGACTCATTCACACACACCGGGTCGGGATTAACCCTTAACACTCACTTGTAAATAAAGCCTAATCAAGGACACAATCCCTCGGGATGAAGCACAGACCCCACAGGAGGAAGATGAAGACGAGGGGTAATTGAGCTCCAGAACTTTCCCACAGACTCACTTCTGCTTTCACTCAGCCGTCTGGAGCAATTCAAGTGTTTAGACACAGAGAAAGTCCAGCGCCGGTCAGGCATTATGATCCTTTCCGTAAGAAACTCTTGGAAAAGAGCCTAATATCACATCATAGATCAAATCCCAGGACACGGAGCCGATCATCAGCGTCATTATTACATATGACTGAATCAAATTTAGACTGACATAAGATGGTTTTCTTTTAACTGAGAAAATATTATGAATACCTTGTTCTTGATTATCAGATGATTTGGACATTATAAACCTCATAGTAAAATGGGAATCAAAATAAGTGTAACTGTCTCTCCACTCACTAAAAAGTACAGTATGGTCTTTTGGACATGTACAGTACCATGGAAATACTATACTGTACTATTTGGACATGTTACTATGTAATACCATGTACTGTACTATTTGGACATGGTTCTATGACAATAACATGTTTCTGGACATTTGCCATGGGAATACTATAGTATTTTAGGTACTATAGCAATACCATGTTTTCAGACATGTACTGTGACTATACCATGTTTTTAAGCATTTACCATGGCAATACTAGAGTATTTTGAACATGATACTATGGCAACAACATGCATTTTGGACATTCACCGTGTCAATAATGTACTAGTATTTTGGATATGGTACTATGGAAATACCATGTTTTTAACATTTAGTATGGTATTTTTCAAAGTATCTTGGATTATGTGCTGTTATACATATCAATCAGAACCATATTAAAGCACCATGGTATTAAAATCACTTTACCACGGTACTGTCACAGCAGCCATCTCAGTACAGGACTACCTCAATCTAAACAAGATTAATAACCATCAATAAATCAATCATGAGCTGATGCATTAGAGAAAAAAACGGTAACACTTTACAATACTGTTAAGTAGTTAACATTAGTTAACATGAATAAGAATGACCTATAATTGTACAGGATTTATTAATTTATTAACATTTACTAATACATCAAAGGCTGTATTTGTTAACATTAATTAATGCACTGTGAACTAACTTGAACAAACAATGAACAGCTGTATTTTTATAACTTTAAAAAAATGCAGAGTTGTTAGTTAATACATTACCTAATGAACCTTATTGTAAAGTGTTACCACCAAAAAAACACTTCTCATTGATTTCATCTAAATCCACAACCATACTCCTCCTCATTTTCCTCATCTTCATCACGTGAGGTCAATGCACGTGATACACATTATACACATGCATTGAGTGTCATGTGGAAGTGCAAGCTCGTGCGCGTCACTGACCTCTGCAGACACCTGTCTCAGGTACGAGCGCGGGTCCGGTTCTGTTGCGCGCGGCACAGGTGAGTCCGGATCCGCAGTAACCCAGAGTCCAGTTTGGTCCTCCACACAGCTCGAGCTCCAGCCGAGAGCACTGGTCACAGCACCCGCACGGGTCACGGGCCAGAACCCGTCCAGAACCACACCCGAGCGCGCTCAGGAGCGGGAACGAGCGGAGCGCGCACGGTGCGCATTCACGAGCCCCGAACGCCAGAGCGCAGAACCAAAACACAATCAAAAAGCATAGCACACTCTTTTGACACATTGTGACGCGCTTTGGTGAAGTTTACAGAGTCTCGAGCGTCTCAAACATGAACCTCCAGATGCGCAACTCCAAAATAAATCCAGAAATGTTCAACAAACTTCCTCGCTGGGAATGATACAGGTTTCCAGTAAGTGAAATGTGCTGGTAAAGCTGGTACAGTAACTGTGAGGATGAGGAGGATGAGTCTGTCCTTGTCACTGAATCACTAACACTCAAACTGAGTCTCAAACACGCGTTACATGGAGAGAGACAGCATAGCCACGCCCCTGGCGAGGACTGCCGCGGAGCTCGTCCAATCACAAGCAGCGAAAGGAACAGATGCATGAATGAATGAAGCAACAGTTCTCTTACACCTATCTGTGGAACATATGCATGGGACACAGATAGAGGAATTATGATGTGATTGTGAACATTATGAATGCGAAATTAACTATTTTCAAAACATCTTCTTATTCACGAGGCTCGTCGCAAAGTTCTGGTTTCATCTCCTCTCCTCCATGAGAGAAAGTGCAGGTCCGTTTCTCATAAATCTGCCTGAACAAACACTGGGATATTCATTCATTCATTCATTCATTCATTCATTCATTCATTCATTCATTCATGACCTGATCTGTGTAGGACCTGTCTGGTCTGATCTGGACATAATGCATCTCTTCACACTCCTCCTTCCCGTCTTACTCCCTCTGTCTCTGTAATGTACATTTCTTCTTTGGTAATGTTGATTAATAGTCAATCAGGTCGGGTGCTCTCTTCAGATTTCAGGTTCTGATTTTAAAATAAATGATAGTGCTCAGTCAATGCGCTCACTCAAACAGTTTAATGTAAATGCACAATCCAGTAATGTGCAACCTCACAAAAATAACAGTGACCCTCAAAATAAAAGTAAGTTTCGGCATTAAACTGAATATCTACCATACCTATTTTCTAAATGCATGTTTATATATATAATATACATTTTACAGTGAACAATTCATCGGTGCATGCATACGTTTTCAGTTTATCAAGTGAAGCGTCAATTTAATTTATGACAAGTGCGCTTAAACCCCGCCCCTGCGATAGTGCCACGCCCATATCTGAACATCCAATCAACAACCGATGCATAGAACCAAGCCCCGCCCTACTTTTTCATTTTCAATAATCCATTATACTCAGATATACATCACTATATATGATAGAAAAGATAGTGAGTTCAGACACAAGTCTTCTTCTGAGATTAAAGGCCAGAAATTGATTTCTGAGTGTTTATTTACTTTAGAATTATATCCTTCAAAAGCAGTGTTGGGGGAAACGCATTACAAGTATCTTGAGTTACGTAATCAGATTACTTTTTCTAGTAACTAGTAAAGTAGCACATTACTTTTTCAATACAACATAATAATCAATTACAACATAATAAGTTACTTTTTCAAATAAGTAACGCTATTTACTTTTCCACATTTATTGACTGACAGTGTGTGTGTGTGTGTGTGTGTGTGTGTGTGTGTGTGTGTGTGGTGTGTGTGTGTGTGTGTGTGTGTGTGTGTGTGTGTGTGTGTGTGTTGTGTGTGTGTTGTGTGTGTGTGTGTGTGTGCGTGCGTGTCCGTAAACACAATGGTTATTTTAGTTGTAGACTAAATGTGAGCATGCATTTACTCATCTCACTTGCACGAAAACATTCAGTATTCCTCAAAATAAAAACAGTAAAATGCAATTCCAGAATATACGCACATTACTCTACATCTACTGCACTCTACTGTACTCTACATCTACTGCACTCTACTGTACTCTACATCTACTGCACTCCACTGTACTCTACATCTACTGTACTCTACATCTACTGTTACTCTACTGTACTCCACATCTACTGTGCACTACTGTACTCTACTGTGCTCTACACCTACTGCACTCTACATCTACTGCACTCTACTGTACTCTACATCTACTGTACTCTACTGTACTCTACATCTACTGTACTCTACTGTACTCTACATCTACTGTACTCCACTGTACTCTGCATCTACTGCACTCCACTGTACTCTACATCTACTGTACTCTACATCTACTGCACTCTACTGTACTCCACATCTACTGTACTCTACTGTACTCTACATCTACTGTACTCTACTGTACTCTACATCTACTGTACTCCACTGTACTCTGCATCTACTGCACTCCACTGTACTCTACATCTACTGTACTCTACATCTACTGTACTCTACTGTACTCCACTCTACTGTGCACTAACTGTACTCTACTGTACTCTACACCTACTGCACTCTACATCTACTGCACTCTACTGTACTCTACTCTACTGTACTCTACTGTACTCTACATCTACTGTACTCCACTGTACTCTACATCTACTGCACTCTACCTCTACTGTACTCTACTCTCCTGTACTCTACCTCTACTGTACTCTACTCTCTGTACTCTACCTCTACTGTACTCTACTCTACTGTACTCTACCTCTACTGTACTCTACTGTACTTACCTTACTGTACTCTACTCTCGTACTCTACCTCTACTGTACTCTATCTGTACTCTACTCTACTGTACTCTACCTCTACTGTACTCTACTCTACTGTACTCTTACTCTACCTCTGTACTTACTCTATACTCTCTACTGTACTCTACTCTACTGTACCCTCTGTACTTACCTCTACTGTATCTACCTCTACTGTACTCTACTCTCCTGTACTCTACCTACTGTACTTACGTACCTACCTCTACTGTACTCTACTGACTCTACCTCATCTCACTGTACTCTACCTCTACTGTACCTCTGTACTTACTTTACTCTACCTCTACTGCCACTCTACTGTACTCTACCTCTACTGTACTCTACTGTACTCTACCTCTACTGTACTCTACTTACTTACTCTACTGTACTCTATACTCTACTCTACTGTACTCTACTGTACTCTACTGTACTCTACCTCTACTGCACTCTACTGTACTCTACTGCACTCTACTGTACTCTACCTCTACTGTATCTACTCTCCTCTACTTACTCTACTGTACTCTACTTACTCTACCTCTACTGCACTCTACTGTACTCTACCTCTACTGTACTCTACCTCTACTGTACTCTACTGTACTCTACCACTGTACTACTGTACTCTCCCTCTACTGCACTCTACTGTACTACTCTACTGTACTCTGCTCTACTTTACTCCACTGTACTCTCCCTCTACTGTACTCTACCTCTACTGCACTCTACTGTACTCTACTTACTGTACTCTACTGTACTCTACCTCTACTCACTTATGTACTCTACCTCTACTGTACTCTACTCTACTGTACTCTACCTCTACTGCACTCTACTGTACTCTACCTCTACTGTACTCTACCTCATGTACTCTACTCACTGTACTCTACCTCTACTGTACTCCACTGTCTCTACCTCTACTGTACTCTACCTCTACTGTACTCTACCTCCACTGTACTCTACTGTTCTCTTCCTCTACTGCACTCTACCTCTACTGTACTCCACTGTACTCTACCTCTACTGTACTTTACCTCTACTGTACTCTGCCTCTACTGTACTCCACTGTACTCTGCCTCTACTGTACTCTACCTCCACTGTACTGGATCTCTACTGTACTCTACCTCTACTGTAACTCTACTGTACACTACTGTACTCTACATCTACTGTACTCTACATCTACTGTACTCTACCTCTACTGTACTCTACTGTACTATACCTCGACTGTACTCTACCTCTACTGTACTTTACCTCTACTGTACACGTGTATATATACATTTCCTTCAGCCTGAGGCTTATTCATTTCACTTTTAGTGTGTGAACTTGTGAACTTTGAATAGAACTTTGTTATTAAAAAATAAACAAGCAAGTCCAGCTCAGGTGAGAAAAAGTAACGCAAAAGTAATGTAACACATTAAATTTCATAAAAAGTAACTAACTAAATTAGTAACGCAATATTGCAATGCATTACTTTTAAGAGTAACTTCCCCCACCACTGCTCAGTGTTTTCTGGTGGTTCTCGGCCTCACCTTCACAGACGCGGATCGAGTCGAGACACGCGTTCCAGCCACTCCTCCTCGTCTCTGTGATCTTCAGATTCTTTCAGCGGTTTCATGATCCAGCAGGTGAAAACACTGCTTCTGCTCACTTACAAACCCAGCCAGCAATATCCGTCACTTCAGCGTCTCGGTTAACTATAGACCCGATGTAGTCCGGCTATGAGGAACACACTTCTAGACAAAATTAAAGTTAAATGTCGAATTGCCTAAATAACTTGCGAGATGATATTCCATCATGTAAGCAAAGTCAACAGTGATTACAAGACGTTTAGTTTCATTTCTTTGACATGTTATCTAATGGATGAGTGTGTTCTTGGCCTCTGGTTTATACGTGTATTCAGTGTTCACTGACAGCACAAACTTTGCTTGTTTTAGCCTAAATTAGAGTATTAGACGTCTTTCAAACGCAAAATAGCTTGCTGGGAAAGTAGCAACGGAAAAGACACATGACTTGAGGAATCATTCATTTCTGAAGCACATACACACGCGACTTTACATTTACATTTATTCATTTAGCAGACGCTTTTATCCAAAGCGACAGAAGCAGTGAAACTAACAATAAGCACAACATGCTGTGACCCTTCCCAGTTTAATCTAATGCTAATTTTATTTTTTATAAATAGAATAGAAGAGAAAGTGTTAGTATTAATGGATCAAGTTGAGTACTAGTTGACTTCAGCACTAAAATGTGTAAATGTAAAATGCATTTATTTTTTAGTTTTAGCTTCATTAACTAAAACACTGAAGACATGTGTCCTCTCCACACCAGGCTGCTGTGCTCTCTGACCCGTGACCTTTGACACAGAGCTGGAAACTTGACCCTTGGCA
>CM070832.1:1691705-1696705 GCA_036326025.1 Chrosomus eos
ATGTTTTTTTCCACTAAGAAACAAACATTGTTCTGTTATTTTGATTGATACTGTAAAGCTGCTTTGATACAATCTATATTGTGAAAAGCGCTATATAAATATACTTGACTTGACTATATGACAGACTTGCGTTGCACTGAACTGTATTTTCCTTAAGTTATTCCAATCATATTTCAAGCAATTTAAAATCATAATGTTGAACAGTGTGAATCTGAAGAGTCTCAGCTAAAGGAAATAATACATTATTTATCAGCTTTAATATATC
Organism: Chrosomus eos; assembly: GCA_036326025.1. NCBI lineage: Eukaryota > Metazoa > Chordata > Actinopteri > Cypriniformes > Leuciscidae > Chrosomus > Chrosomus eos. Next base: position 1,691,971 of record CM070832.1, read on the forward strand.
GGCCACATTTACTTACCAGGCCGATAATAATAACAACATTAAAAATATAAACATATATCCACCGATATCGATATGGTGGCCGATACATCGTGCATCCCTAAAGCAACAGCAAGGAACAAAAGCTTATTGCATATTATATATTGCAAATGTTATCTTGTTATTTTATGCACATAAAGACTGACATACCTCAAACATAAGGTACTATTCTGAAGATTACCAAGCTGCATTTTGCATCATTTCTTAAGGTAAATGATTGTCATTTGCTCTGTGAATGACAGCAGTGCAGTGATGTGGTTTCTCATTGTCAGGCTGAGTTTTATTTGAAACATTCAGCCATAAATTTCAGGCTTTACCCCCCAGTACAGTGGCATGTGTGCCAGGAGATTGTGCAATCAGGAAAAACTCACACAGAAAAAGCTTCAATTCTCACACTAACACAAACAATCCCACTGCGACCCAAAGCCACGCTTCACATGCATCTAAAAGAGCATTTCTCAGCAACCTAAAGATCATAAACATGTTAATTTAGACTGTTTATCGAGCGCTGTTTGTATAGCTTCAGTGAGACGCTTCACTGGGCAGGTTGAAGGCGAACGGCAGATTATGCGACAGAGAGACTGAAGCCGTGTTTGAAGAATGTGGCAGCGCCGAGGTCAGGGGTCAGCGAGTTCACAGTTTCATGGGACCCTGATACTGATCAACATTAAACGGCTGATTTTTTACCTCGAAACATTCGCACAGCAGCACAACAAACATCACATCAATCACGGCCCTTCATGGGAACCAGCGACGTGTTGTTTTCCTGTTTCTGCAGAGACGGTTCTCAGAGAGAGGAAAACTACACACACTTCAGGCTCATACTGTGTTTGAGACCTCGACATTCTCAAAAAACAGCTTCTGTGCGTTTTGCATATTGGAAATAAAAGATTACGGTCCAGTTGGCTAGTTTTTAAGTTGCCAAGCAGGAAAAAAGATATGCTGGTATTATTTATTTATTTAATTATTATGTATTTGTGTATTTTTTTTATTTTTTATTTGTGATATTAGGGTGTTGTGTTGGGATGGGAATCGTGGGTGGAATTTGAAAAAGCAAAACCTTTCAATGCACCTTGTTCTAATATAATAAAAAAGACATGCTGGTATTATTTATTTTTAATTTATGTATTTTGTATTTTTATTTTTTTGGGGATATTAGGGGTTGTTGTGTTGGGATGGGAATCGGTGGGTGGAAATTTTGAAAAAGCAAAACCTTTCAATGCACCTTGTTCTAATAAAATAAAAAAAAGACATGCTGGTATTATTTATTTATTTAATTATTATGTATTTTTATTTTTATTTTTTTATTTTGGGATATTAGGGGTTGTTGTGTTGGGATGGGAATCGGTGGGTGGAAATTTTGAAAAAGCAAAACCTTTCAATGCACCTTGTTCTAATAAAAAAAAAAAAGACATGCATTATTTCTGTCAAATGCACATGATATTGATCAACAAAATCAAATAAACTTGCATTGCATGCAAAACAAACAAACAAAAAAAATTGCATTTCTCATGCATTTCACAGTCAAGTCAAGTCACCTTTATTTATATAGCGCTTTTTGCAATGCAGATAACAGAGATAACAGGAAAATAATGTTGTAATAATATTGTTAAATATAAAATTAAATGTCCCTAACTAAGCAAGCCAAAAGCCAATGGTGAACTCATGTTCCTGGTCTTAGTGTGAATGATTAATAATCAGTGACATTATTCTAAAGAAAGTAAGAATCGTGCCATTTTGCATCTTCACACACATTTTTAATGAAATTCAGTGGCTTTGCATCAAAAAAGTGTTGTGTGCACTCTAAAGAAATGCATTCATATAAGAAAAATGATGGTCTACTGATTGCACGAGTCGAGTTTTAACTCCAGAGGCTTTAATGACTTGCAAAACTGAGTATGATAGTAAAACATTTGTGTACAGCCAAACTGAGCATCATCCCAGCCAACAGAGAACGTTCTCAAGATTCTCTCAAACTTATGAACAAACGTTAAAATAAAGTTCGTTCAAAGTATCTGGTCTTTAACCCTTTAACTGTCAACCCCCTTTTCGAGAATAGACGTAATATGCACTATCCAAACTTAAATGGTCATAATTTAAGAATACTTTGATATATTAATAAATAATTTTTATTTTATATCATATTTTACTACATTCTTACTATAAAATTACAATAAAACCAAAGGCATATGTGTTCCAAATTTGAAGTTGATATCACAAAAATTAAAGTTCCCATGAGATTTCATTTAGGCGCTGTACCAAAAAAATCCACCGGGTGTAACCCATATTGTATTGTATTTTGTTTTATAATGCATTCTCCTGACTCATTCTCCTGACAATATGTGTTCTGTCAAGATTAGAAAAGGTTTTGAATTTTTGAGCACCGTTTCCATGGTAAGAGGATAGCTTTTCCATCACAGGATAAGTTTTGAGTTCGTAAGCTTTAGAATGATACCTAATTTATACTGATTACTAAAATATGTGATATGAAAAAAGGCGATAAGATCATGGGATTAATAATGTTCTCAAAACGTTAATTTCATCAACATAATTTGTTTTAGTTGGACGTTGATCTAATGTTTTTTTAAATGCAAATCAGAGAACATTCAAAACTAACGTTCCCATAATGTTTAAAGAATGATCAAATGGAATGCTCACTTACTAACGTTCACATAACCAAGAAAAAAGTGTTTAAAACTGGACGTTCAGAAATAATGTTTTTATCACTTAATGGGAACATTCCAAACATTCTTATCTGTGATGTGAGGATCCGCTGATCCGGTGAATGATCAGGTTTGTCTGAAGACTGGATTAGTTTGACGTTCTGAAGTGTTCTTCACTTCACACTTGAGGAACGTTAAGTGGTCCTCTCGGTATCTCAACATCTTTCTGATGTGTTGAAGGCACAAATTCCGATGTGTATTGGAGAACGGCTTGACGTTAAGCTCTCAGTGGCTCAGAGCTGATGGTTTAAACAGAATGTGTGAGGGATTCTCCAGCTCTAAGATCAGGAATCAGCCTCAGGTCACACCGGATCCACAGCAGAGCTTCATCTGCTCCAGGAATGTCCATCGCCTCGTTCCAGGGCGGGAAATTCCTTCAGTAATTACAGTGTGATCAGGTGAAACCAGCCGTTCAGCAGAGCGGAGATGAACAACACACTCTTCTGCCCAGCACACTCCTCTGCCCGACGCACTCCTCTGCCCAACACACTCCTCTGCCCAACACACTCCTGCCCGACACTCCTCTGCCCGGCACACTCCTCTCCCCGACCATCCTCTGCCCGACGCACTCCTCTGCCCAACACACTCCTCTGCCCGACGCACACTCCTCTGCCCGACGCACACTCCTCTGCCCGACACACTCCTCTGCCCGACGCACTCTCTGCCAACACACTCCTCTGCCGACGCACACTCCTCTGCCCGCACACTCCTCTCCCAGACGCACTCCTCTGCCCGACACACTCCTCTGCCCGACGCACTCCTCTGCCCAACACACTCCTCTGCCCGACGCACACTCCTCTGCCCGGCACACTCCTCTCCCCGACGCACTCCTCTGCCCGACACACTCTTCTGCCCAACGCACACTCCTCTGCCCGACGCACACTCCTCTGCCCAACACACTCCTCTGCCCACACACTCCTCTGCCCGCACACTCCTCTGCCCGCACACTCCTCTCCCCGACGCACTCCTCTGCCCGACACACTCCTCTGCCCAACACACTCCTCTGCCCGACGCACACTCCTCTGCCCGACGCACACTCCTCTGCCCGACACACTCCTCTGCCCGACGCACTCCTCTGCCCAACACACTCCTCTGCCCACGCACACTCCTCTGCCCGGCACACTCCTCTCCCGACGCACTCCTCTGCCCGACACACTCCTCTGCCGACGCACTCCTCTGCCCAACACACTCCTCTGCCCGACGCACACTCCTCTGCCCGGCACACTCTCTCCCGATGCACTCCTCTGCCCGACACACTCCTTTCTGCCACGCACACTCCTCTGCCCACACACTCCTGCCGACACTCTTGCCCGACACCGCCACTCCCTGCCCACACACTCTTTCCCGACGGACTCCTCTACCGACGACTCCTCTGCCCGATGCACTCCTCTGCCCAACGCACTCCTCTGCCCAACAACTCCTCGCCCGACGCACTCCTCTGCCTGACGCACTCTCTGCCCAACGCACTCCTCTGCCGCACACTCCTCTCCCCGACGCACTCCTCTGCCCGACACACTCCTCTGCCCAACGCACTCCTCTGCCCAACACACTCCTCTGCCCGACGCACACTCCTCTGCCCGGCACACTCCCTCTCCCGACGCACTCCTCTGCCCGACACACTCTTCTGCCCGACGCACACTCCTCTGCCCGACGCACACTCCTCTGCCCGACGCACTCTTTGCCCGACACACGCTCTCTCTGCCCACACACTCCTCTCCCGACGACTCCTCTACCCGACGCACACTCTCTGCCCGATCACTCCTCTGCCCAACGCACTCCTCTGCCCATACACACTCCTCTGCCCGACGCACACTCCATCTGCCCAACGAACCCCCGACCACACTCCTGCGCCGACCGCACTCCTCTGCCCGGCACACTCCTCCCCCGACGCACATCCTCTGCCCGACACACTCCCTGCCCGACGCACTCCTCTGCCCAACACACTCCTCTGCCCGACGCACACTCCTCTGCCCGGC
>CM070832.1:1701705-1724205 GCA_036326025.1 Chrosomus eos
ATTCTGTTCATATAAAGTTGAAAACCATTCAGTTCATTTAAAAAATATAAAATCATCTCATGAATTTTCATACAGTGTATAAATGGATGACAAAAAGCTGAAAAGACTCGGTAAGTGATTCTCTTTCTCTCATAGTCATAGTGCATGACAGTCTCTGAGTTCAAAGGGCCGGTGTGTGATTCTTACATGGCTATAGTAATTTACTGTCAAATAAATCACAACGCTGGTAGCAACCTCCGCATTCCTGAGCTCATTGCTGAGCACGCTTTGGAAGTATCTCACAAAAAGTTGAAAAGTCATTTAAAAGTATATAAATGAAATATAAATTATTGGGTAATATGTGTATATCTCCCAAAAAGTTGAAAAGTCATATACAAAATATAACATTTAACACTAACTAGAGTTAAAAAAACATTGATCTCGCAAAGTATATAAATGAAATATAAATAAAATATTTAACACTAACTAAAGTTGAAAAACATGCTGTTCTTTGAAAGTACATAAATTAAATGCTTTAATCGTTCATTTTAAAAAATAATTATCAAACAAAATTCACCGAGTTGAATTATAGCTCCTATCTCAGATGTCCATACAGCCTATGAATGGTTAAGATGCATAAGATGACGAGTGATTCTCCTCTCTCTCTCTCTCTCTCTCTCTCTCTCTCTCTCTCTCTCTCTCTCTCTCTCTCTCTCTCTCTCTCTCTCTCTCTCTCTCTCTCAGTACACGACAGTGTCTGAGCGTCAGTTTCATGAGGAGGTCTCTGCCTTAAATCTTACAAGGCGTGCATTACATCATTGTCACTCCTGTTTTGCTAAGAGAACATAAAGTCTAAACATGTTTCTATATGGTGGCTATAGGACATTAGTATAGATATAAGAATTTATTTCAAAGCATAATCGTAAAAGTTTAAATATCCTATTTTAAAATGAAAAGATTGTCTTAAATAAATCTTTAAAGTTTTACACTCCCACATTGCTAGGGCCCCTGGAATTTTATCTGACTAAAGTTGAAAAAGCATTGTGTTCATTTAAAATTATATAGATAATATAAAATAAAATATATAATACAAAATAAATGTCTTACTGAACCAATTATTTCAAAATAAATAAATAAATACATCTTGCATGTTTTACAGAGTTGAAGAAAAAAATCACACAGGTAGTGTCTGCCAGCATGGACAGAACTGCCGTGAGACTGGGTTGCAACTCCATAGGACTTATTTTCAGGAGTGACAGTTGTCAGTGATATATGGCGCTCGTGTAATCTAAAGGTCTGCCTACCCCCTGGGAATGCGAATTGGTCTTGAACCTAAACACTTCGAAAGAATCTAGTGGACACACAGCTCTGCCGTTTCCCCATAGTTTTCCACAGGCTCTTACTGTAAAAGGCTATAAACGTGTGCCATACCCCTGGACCAAAAAACTTTTGCACTCTCTTCTCTCCACATCTCATCAAAAATGCAAAACAGTAAGTAGTTTCTATTTCTATAATATGCTATTGTTGTTTATCTGCATCAAGCAATGATGTTTAATTTGAAAATTGTTTATACATAGGAAATTGTATTATGATATTGATGTGATGTAGATATTTTTATCTACTATATTAATTGGTTAAAGTATGATTTTTTTAGACATGGTACATTATGATGATATTGGTGATACAGATATTAATTGATCCAAGCATGATTTTTAAATATGTTAGGGTTGCATTATGATATTGCTGTGATGCAGATATTAATTGGTTAAAGTATGATTTTTAAATATGTTAGGGTTGCATTATGATATTGCTGTGATGCAGATATTAATTGGTTAAAGTATGATTTTTTTAGACATGGTACATTATGATGATATTGGTGATACAGATATTAAAATGTATCTACTATTTTAATTTATCAAAGTATGATTTTAAAATATGGGGGGATTGCATTATGATACAGATATTAAATGTCTCTACTATATTTATCAAAGTATTATTTTAAAAATGTACAACATTGTTTATGCTCATTATGCTATAGTTTTTAAACCATATCACAAAACTATTAGTTTAATATGTCTGTTTTACAGCAATGTTTATTTTGCATTATGCTATGTTATTTTAACTGTTGTATTTTTTATCTGATGTAACTATAATCTGCAGCATCGTTTATTTAAGGTTTCCATAAAAGACCTTAAAATAAATGTTTTGGTTTTTATTCAGTTTTAAATCTTATTTAGATTATTTTAGTCAGACATGTGCATAGGCCTATTTTATTCCTCTTCAGTTACTTGCTTTTTAAATTTTGCTAGGCTACTTTTTAATTCTTCTTTTACTCTGTCTTTGATTTTAACTATTAGCAATTTACATGATAAATTGTTTAACATGTAAGCTATATGAATGACACTATCACACTATCACAGATTCAAAACATATAAAAGTCAAGTCAAAGCTATTTATATAGGCTAGCGCTTTTCATTGTCATTTAAAATAACATGGTCTTTCCTTTCTCTCTCTCTCTCTCTCTCTCTAGAGACAGCAAACACTGCAGGACAATCAGGCATTCAAGTAACATGTTAGTGTGGTTTATATTTTATTTTTAATGAGAGTGCAACAGGCGGTTTCTGGAAGTAAAAACATTTACTTTCTCCATACGGAAATTAATTTTAAAGACAGACCTACAGTGAGCTAAGAGGTTGTTAATACATGGTATTTGCTTCTGATAAAGCCTTCAGCTTATTCTTCAGCTTATTCACTCCTGCTGAAAACTACATTACCCATGAGCCATGATGCTGTAGTGAAAATGATGTCAAACATAGTTTTTAAAAAAGCAGCACACTCCAAAATAGCTCTGCCCCACTCCCATGAAGCACTGCACATGACCAAATCTCCCTACCCTCTCAAAATACTGAAATGTTTGTATAAGCTAGCATATGCATATTTTGCATATTTATATATAAATATATATTTTTTAAATCACTATGGGAAATAAGAATGAAAAAAGGGGGAGGCACTGTTGCCCTCTATGTATAATGAATAATTGACGGATGAACTGACATATATTTTATGTAAACAGGTAAAATCTCTGCATCTGATGATGGCCATGTGTTTTCGCCGATCATAACTGGTTTAACTCTTGGCTCCTTTGAGATCAATATGACTTCTGGCAAACCAAATGTGCCGGCATATTGTAAGTGTAATACACAAGAAACTATTAAAACAGTTTTCGCCTATGTAATGTATAAAATTATTCTTAATGAATCAGTCGTAGTTAACTATTTGGGGCCAATTTTAAGGAAGGTTACATTCTGGCCTAACAGTGTCGTGTGCAAATTTGCAATACAGAATTGTTTGTGTTTTTGGTACTATAGGATCCAGTTTTGTAGAATTTATTTTATTTAGTGTCATGCTCCTGGATTATTCAGACTCAGAATTGTAACTATTACTACAGCCTTTATCAGCCATTTATTTTACTGCAGACTTATCAAACTTATTTATTTACTGCAGATTTTATCAAAGGCATGAATTAACTCAATTCATGGCAGCAATAATAAAAGAAGAAAAAATGAATAATTGATGGATGAACTGACAGACATTTTATGTAAACAGGCAACATCTCTGCATCTGATGATGATGGCCATGTGTTTTCGCCGATCATAACTGGTTCAAGCTCCTTTGAGATCAATATGACTTCTGCCAAATCAAATGGGCCGGCATAATGTAAGTGTCTTACACGAGAAACTATTAAAACAGTTTTCGCCTATGTAATGTATAAAATGAATCTTAATTAAGCAGTAGTTAACTATTCAGGACCAATTTTAAGGAATATTTGCAATACAGAATTTTTGGTGCTATTGGATCGAGTCTTGTACAATAAGCTATATTAATTTATTTATGTGGGGTAATGCTCCTGGATCAGACTCAGAATTGTAACTATATTTCTATAGCCTTTACTGCAGACTTATCAAACTTATTTATTTACTGCAGATTTTATCAAAGCCAAATACTGCCCAAAAGGGGATACTGGGAAAGAAGAGAAACAGGTTAATACAAGGTTAGATTCAATCGTTATATTCTTCCCCATTTTTGCCTTCATTTTCCTTTTTTTCCTGTTATTGTTTTAATTTTTATATTCTCAGATCATCAAAGGTTTCTGAAAGCAAACACCAGTCAGTGGGTTGAAAAAAGTGAAGAACATTGATCCAATAATTGACTATTGAATAATCTTGATTGCTCAATGAATCAGTTACAAATGTGCGAGCGAATCCAACACACCAGATGAAGATGAAGAAACAACAACTGTTGTAGTCTATTGTCTGGCATTATGTACTTAAACAGTTTTAAAAAATAAATAAATAAAAAATGTTTTTAATAATTGATTGGTGATGGAGTTTTAATTTTTGTATCGAGAACCAAGTATATTGAACAAGTAAGAAGAAACCAAACTGGCCATATAATAAACCATGGCAAAGTTTGTATTCCTTAAAAAACAGGCAATGTTTGAGAACCCTAATATTGGTGTAATCTCTGCGAGGTCTCAACCACAAACACAAAACTTTACTAAAGGAAAATATTATGGAAGTAATTTTCAAACTGTAATTATATTAATATTATGGTTTTCATGTTGATTTAAAGTTTTTGTTTGTTTGTTATTAACTATTACCTTTACTTCAACATCCAGCACAAAATGTTGTTCAAATATTGTTCTCTGACCCCAAATAATCAGATAATGGAATGTTCACAAGCTATATTCTCCTGCTTAAATCTTTGGGTGTATTTTGTAACACCGTAGCGATGCAAAGTACCATACTCTTGTAAAGACTATGGTCAAACTTTAAAACATAATCTTTATACAGGAATCACACGTGTCCAAAACATCCATGTAAGATTCAACAGACCAAATCACTAAGAAAAGCACAGTTTATAATAATAATAATAAATACACAAAAGTTAGCAAATTATGGTTTTATTACTATTCAGATAGCAGACGACACTGGTTCACATTTTGAACGTTAGACTGTGTGTCCGTTTTAGGTGAAGACTTTTCTTTGAGAGCCGTTAACATTCAGTGTTTATAGGAATAAATGACCATTGATAATTTAAGTGTTTGTACTCTGAATTATTTCTGTTTGAGAATGTTTGACTAAATTGCTACTTTCCCTCTATCTACGATGTGGAATCACACAAAGTATTAAGGCAAAAAGTAAGTGCATGCTGTTTTACACTTAAACTATTACAACAGAATCACATCTGACTATGCAGATCAAATTGCACAAACGTAAATTCAAGTGATCAACTTGCTAAAAAGTAAATACAACATGAGCCATACAGAAAAGCCATACACTTGTGATCAGTTTTGTATGTTTGTAATTGACATTTTATATAGTCAATTAGGCCGTTTACATCTTGCTTCTTTTTGTTTTTGTACAGTTTGCAAAAACTATAGTCTCCGAGCGTGGTCAAACATATAGGAATTTATGAAAAAAACATAAACAGATATTTCTACATGAGATATTTCTTTTAGAACATCTTTCAGCTATGTCTACGAAAACATCGACATGAAAGATGAGTATTGCTGTTTTTCTGGTACCTATAAAACTATTATACTGCAAACTCGTCTAGCTATTGCCCATTTCACAGCAGAGTCATAGATACACGGTTATTTTATGTATGTGGCTAAACATCGGTTAAGCTAATGAATTACCGATGATATTTTTACGTGAAAGGCGGAATGATTCATTTTTTATTCCGTCTACACCGATACTTTGACACAAGAGTTTTAGCCAGGGGTCTTTTAGGCCTGATCCAGAAAACAGGCGGTAAGCAGTAAGTTATGAAAACATGTGGTAAGCAGTTTTTGGCCTCATCATCAAATTGTTTAACATCGTAAATATCAATTGTTAGATAAATTATATCTAACTATCTACAGTTATATATGAAACACGCTCAGTCGCATTAGAGTCGGATTCTTGTTTATAGTGAACATTGTTATTGAACAGCATGTTTAACAGCGCCAGTGTTCTTAAATTGTTTACCACGGTCTCATTTTCAGCAACACTATCGTAACCCTTATCGTATTTTGCATGGTGTCTTCTTTACACTTTCACCCCATGGATATCTGTTTCCTACAGTTAGCTGTAATGTTAGCGAACTCTAGGTCTTCTCTTTGTTCATATTATACGACAGTATTCGCATGAATTTTCTAGATTTTAATAAAATGATGGTTTAAAACACATTATATTATTATACCATCATAGTTTTTAAATATCTCTTAAATGTATATTTTATATTTTAACCCTTTATGCGAATGCGAATACAGAATACCGCACAAGGATCTCTGAAATATTTTTTTCGTGTAAAACATCTATGTAGGTCGTAGATCTATCTATGTTTTTAAAAATACAAAGACATCTTTCTCTAAGCGACCCTCAAAATCTGGGGTTACAACACAACACAGTGCTTCCGTGTACGATGATTTATCAGAAAATGATAAATCTTAATTCTTGATAATGATTAAACAACCCTCAATTCGGTAATGACGTGTTTTAATTTAAACTCAATGCGCTAAAGTTCTATAACTGAACTTAATATTTGGTAAAGTTAACTTAAAGCCTTACTTTCTAAATGCTTTTTACAGAACTTGTTGCGAACAATTCACCCCTCTTTTTTAACCTCTTAATCTTTAATGAAAATATCATTACTGGATTAAGAGAAAATATTTGTCTTTGTCAGGAAAACAATGTTTCCTACATTTAGGAACGTAGGACGGCATCTCTTTGCTTGTATACAACGCTTGATATGCATATTAATAAACTATATTATCCTAGTGTATGACTATAATTATATTTTGGGGCGTTAAGAAATATTTGATATATTTGAAATATTTAAGATTTTACAAGATTAGACAACTATGTCTAATAGCCTACCATTTTTATGAGCCCGGACATGACTATAAATTTGTCATTTTTTTTTTATTTCAACATTATACTTTTGAGAATACACTGAATTAGTGAAGAAAAACAATAGCAAAAAAAAGTAGACAATAACGACATTTACAGGTGATCCAGCCAGAATAGAAAGTCGCGGCACACAATCATGTTTTGCTCTAGGGCATAGCTGACCAAACATTCAACTATTTCATCAACATCTGTTTTTAAATTTTTTGACAACAGTGACACACAGAGATCTGTTACAAACGTACACATACAGAGTAGTTCGTCGACTTCGAATTCCTCACGTGATTCAAGCATCACATCCAGAACTTTTCGGAGGATTACGCCGATCGGTTCTTTCCCTTTTAAAAACATGGGAGTCACATCTGTCCATGATCCAACCAACCCTCTTATGACGTCCATTTCTTTTTTGAGATTTTTCACACGTTTGGTATCTCTCGCACAATCGTTATTCTCATCACACGCAGCCTCGATGATCCTGTGCATCAAGCTAACCATCGGGCCTCTAAAATGATCTTTAAACATAGAGTCTAGCGTAGCTCTTAAACCACACTCTTTCCCGTGGCGCACTCACACGCCGGATGACGCAGTGCCCCCGCTACGCCAGAACTTGACGGGCAACCATTCTCCATCAGCTTTTGCGTCGCCATTTCTGAAGTTTTTAGATTTTTCGGTCCCCTATTCGATGGTGAAAGTTCCTTAGAGCAAAAAGTCCTTACAGCAGTGTGGACTGTGTCCTTAGAAGTGTAAGTCGAAAAAGTTTAGTTCCAATTCCTGATCAAATCCTTCGAATTTTTGCTCAATGAGGTTGTGTGCGATAACTGTGGCTGGACTCTGTGTAGAGTTCATCAGCCCTGCGATTGGGGATCCGCCCTCGCCCCATCCCGATGAGGGATGGTCCCTTGACGTCGTAAACCAGTATATAGGATTAAAAGCCTCATTGAATCAGAAGTAAAGTCATCCGTATTCTATTAGGACAAAATATAATTATAGTCATACACTAGGATAATATAGTTTATTAATATGCATATCAAGCGTTGTATACAAGCAAAGAGATGCCGTCCTACGTTCCTAAATGTAGGAAACATTGTTTTCCTGACAAAGACAAATATTTTCTCTTAATCCAGTAATGATATTTTCATTAAAGATTAAGAGGTTAAAAAAGAGGGGTGAATTGTTCGCAACAAGTTCTGTAAAAAGCATTTAGAAAGTAAGGCTTTAAGTTAACTTTACCAAATATTAAGTTCAGTTATAGAACTTTAGCGCATTGAGTTTAAATTAAAACACGTCATTACCGAATTGAGGGTTGTTTAATCATTATCAAGAATTAAGATTTATCATTTTCTGATAAATCATCGTACACGGAAGCACTGTGTTGTGTTGTAACCCCAGATTTTGAGGGTCGCTTAGAGAAAGATGTCTTTGTATTTTTAAAAACATAGATAGATCTACGACCTACATAGATGTTTTACACGAAAAAAATATTTCAGAGATCCTTGTGCGGTATTCTGTATTCGCATTCGCATAAAGGGTTAAAATATAAAATATACATTTAAGAGATATTTAAAAACTATGATGGTATAATAATATAATGTGTTTTAAACCATCATTTTATTAAAATCTAGAAAATTCATGCGAATACTGTCGTATAATATGAACAAAGAGAAGACCTAGAGTTCGCTAACATTACAGCTAACTGTAGGAAACAGATATCCATGGGGTGAAAGTGTAAAGAAGACACCATGCAAAATACGATAAGGGTTACGATAGTGTTGCTGAAAATGAGACCGTGGTAAACAATTTAAGAACACTGGCGCTGTTAAACATGCTGTTCAATAACAATGTTCACTATAAACAAGAATCCGACTCTAATGCGACTGAGCGTGTTTCATATATAACTGTAGATAGTTAGATATAATTTATCTAACAATTGATATTTACGATGTTAAACAATTTGATGATGAGGCCAAAAACTGCTTACCACATGTTTTCATAACTTACTGCTTACCGCCTGTTTTCTGGATCAGGCCTAAAAGACCCCTGGCTAAAACTCTTGTGTCAAAGTATCGGTGTAGACGGAATAAAAAATGAATCATTCCGCCTTTCACGTAAAAATATCATCGGTAATTCATTAGCTTAACCGATGTTTAGCCACATACATAAAATAACCGTGTATCTATGACTCTGCTGTGAAATGGGCAATAGCTAGACGAGTTTGCAGTATAATAGTTTTATAGGTACCAGAAAAACAGCAATACTCATCTTTCATGTCGATGTTTTCGTAGACATAGCTGAAAGATGTTCTAAAAGAAATATCTCATGTAGAAATATCTGTTTATGTTTTTTTCATAAATTCCTATATGTTTGACCACGCTCGGAGACTATAGTTTTTGCAAACTGTACAAAAACAAAAAGAAGCAAGATGTAAACGGCCTAATTGACTATATAAAATGTCAATTACAAACATACAAAACTGATCACAAGTGTATGGCTTTTCTGTATGGCTCATGTTGTATTTACTTTTTAGCAAGTTGATCACTTGAATTTACGTTTGTGCAATTTGATCTGCATAGTCAGATGTGATTCTGTTGTAATAGTTTAAGTGTAAAACAGCATGCACTTACTTTTTGCCTTAATACTTTGTGTGATTCCACATCGTAGATAGAGGGAAAGTAGCAATTTAGTCAAACATTCTCAAACAGAAATAATTCAGAGTACAAACACTTAAATTATCAATGGTCATTTATTCCTATAAACACTGAATGTTAACGGCTCTCAAAGAAAAGTCTTCACCTAAAACGGACACACAGTCTAACGTTCAAAATGTGAACCAGTGTCGTCTGCTATCTGAATAGTAATAAAACCATAATTTGCTAACTTTTGTGTATTTATTATTATTATTATAAACTGTGCTTTTCTTAGTGATTTGGTCTGTTGAATCTTACATGGATGTTTTGGACACGTGTGATTCCTGTATAAAGATTATGTTTTAAAGTTTGACCATAGTCTTTACAAGAGTATGGTACTTTGCATCGCTACGGTGTTACAAAATACACCCAAAGATTTAAGCAGGAGAATATAGCTTGTGAACATTCCATTATCTGATTATTTGGGGTCAGAGAACAATATTTGAACAACATTTTGTGCTGGATGTTGAAGTAAAGGTAATAGTTAATAACAAACAAACAAAAACTTTAAATCAACATGAAAACCATAATATTAATATAATTACAGTTTGAAAATTACTTCCATAATATTTTCCTTTAGTAAAGTTTTGTGTTTGTGGTTGAGACCTCGCAGAGATTACACCAATATTAGGGTTCTCAAACATTGCCTGTTTTTTAAGGAATACAAACTTTGCCATGGTTTATTATATGGCCAGTTTGGTTTCTTCTTACTTGTTCAATATACTTGGTTCTCGATACAAAAATTAAAACTCCATCACCAATCAATTATTAAAAACATTTTTTATTTATTTATTTTTTAAAACTGTTTAAGTACATAATGCCAGACAATAGACTACAACAGTTGTTGTTTCTTCATCTTCATCTGGTGTGTTGGATTCGCTCGCACATTTGTAACTGATTCATTGAGCAATCAAGATTATTCAATAGTCAATTATTGGATCAATGTTCTTCACTTTTTTCAACCCACTGACTGGTGTTTGCTTTCAGAAACCTTTGATGATCTGAGAATATAAAAATTAAAACAATAACAGGAAAAAAAGGAAAATGAAGGCAAAAATGGGGAAGAATATAACGATTGAATCTAACCTTGTATTAACCTGTTTCTCTTCTTTCCCAGTATCCCCTTTTGGGCAGTATTTGGCTTTGATAAAATCTGCAGTAAATAAATAAGTTTGATAAGTCTGCAGTAAAGGCTATAGAAATATAGTTACAATTCTGAGTCTGATCCAGGAGCATTACCCCACATAAATAAATTAATATAGCTTATTGTACAAGACTCGATCCAATAGCACCAAAAATTCTGTATTGCAAATATTCCTTAAAATTGGTCCTGAATAGTTAACTACTGCTTAATTAAGATTCATTTTATACATTACATAGGCGAAAACTGTTTTAATAGTTTCTCGTGTAAGACACTTACATTATGCCGGCCCATTTGATTTGGCAGAAGTCATATTGATCTCAAAGGAGCTTGAACCAGTTATGATCGGCGAAAACACATGGCCATCATCATCAGATGCAGAGATGTTGCCTGTTTACATAAAATGTCTGTCAGTTCATCCATCAATTATTCATTTTTTCTTCTTTTATTATTGCTGCCATGAATTGAGTTAATTCATGCCTTTGATAAAATCTGCAGTAAATAAATAAGTTTGATAAGTCTGCAGTAAAATAAATGGCTGATAAAGGCTGTAGTAATAGTTACAATTCTGAGTCTGAATAATCCAGGAGCATGACACTAAATAAAATAAATTCTACAAAACTGGATCCTATAGTACCAAAAACACAAACAATTCTGTATTGCAAATTTGCACACGACACTGTTAGGCCAGAATGTAACCTTCCTTAAAATTGGCCCCAAATAGTTAACTACGACTGATTCATTAAGAATAATTTTATACATTACATAGGCGAAAACTGTTTTAATAGTTTCTTGTGTATTACACTTACAATATGCCGGCACATTTGGTTTGCCAGAAGTCATATTGATCTCAAAGGAGCCAAGAGTTAAACCAGTTATGATCGGCGAAAACACATGGCCATCATCAGATGCAGAGATTTTACCTGTTTACATAAAATATATGTCAGTTCATCCGTCAATTATTCATTATACATAGAGGGCAACAGTGCCTCCCCCTTTTTTCATTCTTATTTCCCATAGTGATTTAAAAAATATATATTTATATATAAATATGCAAAATATGCATATGCTAGCTTATACAAACATTTCAGTATTTTGAGAGGGTAGGGAGATTTGGTCATGTGCAGTGCTTCATGGGAGTGGGGCAGAGCTATTTTGGAGTGTGCTGCTTTTTTAAAAACTATGTTTGACATCATTTTCACTACAGCATCATGGCTCATGGGTAATGTAGTTTTCAGCAGGAGTGAATAAGCTGAAGAATAAGCTGAAGGCTTTATCAGAAGCAAATACCATGTATTAACAACCTCTTAGCTCACTGTAGGTCTGTCTTTAAAATTAATTTCCGTATGGAGAAAGTAAATGTTTTTACTTCCAGAAACCGCCTGTTGCACTCTCATTAAAAATAAAATATAAACCACACTAACATGTTACTTGAATGCCTGATTGTCCTGCAGTGTTTGCTGTCTCTAGAGAGAGAGAGAGAGAGAGAGAAAGGAAAGACCATGTTATTTTAAATGACAATGAAAAGCGCTAGCCTATATAAATAGCTTTGACTTGACTTTTATATGTTTTGAATCTGTGATAGTGTGATAGTGTCATTCATATAGCTTACATGTTAAACAATTTATCATGTAAATTGCTAATAGTTAAAATCAAAGACAGAGTAAAAGAAGAATTAAAAAGTAGCCTAGCAAAATTTAAAAAGCAAGTAACTGAAGAGGAATAAAATAGGCCTATGCACATGTCTGACTAAAATAATCTAAATAAGATTTAAAACTGAATAAAAACCAAAACATTTATTTTAAGGTCTTTTATGGAAACCTTAAATAAACGATGCTGCAGATTATAGTTACATCAGATAAAAAATACAACAGTTAAAATAACATAGCATAATGCAAAATAAACATTGCTGTAAAACAGACATATTAAACTAATAGTTTTGTGATATGGTTTAAAAACTATAGCATAATGAGCATAAACAATGTTGTACATTTTTAAAATAATACTTTGATAAATATAGTAGAGACATTTAATATCTGTATCATAATGCAATCCCCCCATATTTTAAAATCATACTTTGATAAATTAAAATAGTAGATACATTTTAATATCTGTATCACCAATATCATCATAATGTACCATGTCTAAAAAAATCATACTTTAACCAATTAATATCTGCATCACAGCAATATCATAATGCAACCCTAACATATTTAAAAATCATACTTTAACCAATTAATATCTGCATCACAGCAATATCATAATGCAACCCTAACATATTTAAAAATCATGCTTGGATCAATTAATATCTGTATCACCAATATCATCATAATGTACCATGTCTAAAAAAATCATACTTTAACCAATTAATATAGTAGATAAAAATATCTACATCACATCAATATCATAATACAATTTCCTATGTATAAACAATTTTCAAATTAAACATCATTGCTTGATGCAGATAAACAACAATAGCATATTATAGAAATAGAAACTACTTACTGTTTTGCATTTTTGATGAGATGTGGAGAGAAGAGAGGGTGCAAAAGTTTTTTGGTCCAGGGGTATGGCACACGTTTATAGCCTTTTACAGTAAGAGCCTGTGGAAAACTATGGGGAAACGGCAGAGCTGTGTGTCCACTAGATTCTTTCGAAGTGTTTAGGTTCAAGACCAATTCGCATTCCCAGGGGGTAGGCAGACCTTTAGATTACACGAGCGCCATATATCACTGACAACTGTCACTCCTGAAAATAAGTCCTATGGAGTTGCAACCCAGTCTCACGGCAGTTCTGTCCATGCTGGCAGACACTACCTGTGTGATTTTTTTCTTCAACTCTGTAAAACATGCAAGATGTATTTATTTATTTATTTTGAAATAATTGGTTCAGTAAGACATTTATTTTGTATTATATATTTTATTTTATATTATCTATATAATTTTAAATGAACACAATGCTTTTTCAACTTTAGTCAGATAAAATTCCAGGGGCCCTAGCAATGTGGGAGTGTAAAACTTTAAAGATTTATTTAAGACAATCTTTTCATTTTAAAATAGGATATTTAAACTTTTACGATTATGCTTTGAAATAAATTCTTATATCTATACTAATGTCCTATAGCCACCATATAGAAACATGTTTAGACTTTATGTTCTCTTAGCAAAACAGGAGTGACAATGATGTAATGCACGCCTTGTAAGATTTAAGGCAGAGACCTCCTCATGAAACTGACGCTCAGACACTGTCGTGTACTGAGAGAGAGAGAGAGAGAGAGAGAGAGAGAGAGAGAGAGAGAGAGAGAGAGAGAGAGAGAGAGAGAGAGAGAGAGAGAGAGAGAGAGAGAGAATCACTCGTCATCTTATGCATCTTAACCATTCATAGGCTGTATGGACATCTGAGATAGGAGCTATAATTCAACTCGGTGAATTTTGTTTGATAATTATTTTTTAAAATGAACGATTAAAGCATTTAATTTATGTACTTTCAAAGAACAGCATGTTTTTCAACTTTAGTTAGTGTTAAATATTTTATTTATATTTCATTTATATACTTTGCGAGATCAATGTTTTTTTAACTCTAGTTAGTGTTAAATGTTATATTTTGTATATGACTTTTCAACTTTTTGGGAGATATACACATATTACCCAATAATTTATATTTCATTTATATACTTTTAAATGACTTTTCAACTTTTTGTGAGATACTTCCAAAGCGTGCTCAGCAATGAGCTCAGGAATGCGGAGGTTGCTACCAGCGTTGTGATTTATTTGACAGTAAATTACTATAGCCATGTAAGAATCACACACCGGCCCTTTGAACTCAGAGACTGTCATGCACTATGACTATGAGAGAAAGAGAATCACTTACCGAGTCTTTTCAGCTTTTTGTCATCCATTTATACACTGTATGAAAATTCATGAGATGATTTTATATTTTTTAAATGAACTGAATGGTTTTCAACTTTATATGAACAGAATCTTTTTTCAGTTTTTGTATATGACTTTATATACTTTTTGTGAGATAATCCCAAAGCGTCCTCAGCAATGCGCTCATGAACGTGGACGGTGGGAGGGATCGTGTGACAGGCACACGCACACACATAGACAGAGCCCCTTCGTGTTCACGCGCTTGGGAGTATGAGAGATAATCACTCGTCATTGTATACATCTTTTGCCATCCATTTCATAAAATTGTATGGTTTCTTCAACTCTTCAACAATTTTTTTAGATTATTGGTTCAGTAAATTTCTAGTCAGATATGTTATTTTATATTTTTTAATTTATATTTCATTTATCTACTTTTAAAGATGAATGTTTTTCAACTCTAGTTAAACATTTAATTTATATTTCATTGATTACTTTTAAAAGTTCAATGGTTTTCAACTTTATATGAACAGAATCTTTTTTCAGTTTTTGTATATGACTTTATATACTTTTTGTGAGATAAACCCCAAAGTGTCCTCAGCAATGCGCTCATGAACGTGGACGGTGGGAGGGATCGTGTGACACACATATATTGCCTGGATCAAAGACGACTGAGTAAAACTAAATGTCCACTTGATCTATCATGCCGGGATCCACTCGATCTGTCAGGATCAAAGACCACTAAAGTGTAAAACTAAATATCCATCTCATCCATCATACCGGGATCCACTTGATCTGTCAGGATCAAAGACCACTAAAGTGTAAAACTAAATATCCATCTCATCCATCATGCCGGGATCCACTTGATCTGTCAGGATCCATTTCATCTAGTAAATCAATTTAATCCATCATGTCAGGATCAAAGACAACTGTCAACACCGGATCAAAGACAACCGGGTAAACTTGATTGATCGCACCCGGGCAACACGCCAATACCTAGATCAAAGGAACAAGGGGCAAAGGTTAATCCTACATCAAAGCAACTCCGGAGGGTCACCGGAAGGACAGGGGGCGGGGCAAGGTCAAAGGTCAAAGTCGTAAATCATTTTGACACAAGGTGAAGCATAATAACTACTGTGATGCACCCGTGCTGCATAATGGTGAGCACAGGTGGCAAAAGTCAAACACAATTAAAGCACATGTGTCACCACTTGAACACAACAACTCAAAATTGAACACACTTGTGGCTAATGATGTGAGGGAACATATACAGTACAGTAAGCCAGTTCAGAGAGCACTGGTTTGTGAAGCCCTACAATGGATAGAAATCTGAGAGGAAGAGTTTGTGTGAGAGGAGGTCGAGGTGGTCAACGAAGACAAAGAACAGTAATATCTGATGAATCTACTGATTGACCATGTTCTTGTCCATGATATGAGCATGAGGGAGGCTGGACAAGCATCAGTAGATTCACTGTTTCCACCATAATCCGAAGATTTAGAGAAGAGAAAAGGTAAATACCTTTTATTGACATTATAGTACAGTATGTAAATGTTGACAGCAATTACTATATGACATACTATATACTGTACCACAGTATACTGTAAGTAAATATGTGTTCCAGTACATCACTGTACCAATGTACTGTAGTATTGTAATGGAGGGTTGGTCTAACTGTTTGTAGTCCTAGTATTCTATGTATATTTTTGTACTTTATCTTACTGTCCACAAGTGGCAAACGCATACAATTTCTGTTTGTTTTTACAAGTGCTACGTGTAAATGCACAAGATTTCTGTTTTGTGCAAGTGCTAAAAGATGCACAGTTTTTTTGTGTGTGTTTTGCAACATGCTTTTAGCCTACAGTGAACAATAAACATGTATTTCTCCAGCTTCATGTCCTGAGCATTGTGTTTTCTATTATTCTACATAGTGTTTAGTGACTGTTCAGTAGTGTTTTTAATTTTGATTGACTTTGGGCACGATTTGACAACATAGTTCAGTTTTGAGCACAGATTGAACTGTTTTGAGGTGAAAGTTTGGTTTTGCAAGAAGAGTCTGAGGTTTTCTGAATGTAGCTTGAAAATTGGGTTTTGTGTTCACAGCTTAGAGAAAAGGAGAGCAGCTTTCAAGCAATGTGTCTTAGCCATCGAGAAAAACTGTAACTGTTATTTATTTGTAATATTTCGCTTCTTTTCATTTACTTTAAATATAAAATACATACGATTATTTTAGTTTTCAATTGTTTATTATTTCAACTATTTTTTAATATTTAATTATTTTCCTTTACTTTAAATAGGCCTATATTAAATACTAGTTTTCAATGATTTGTTATTTTAATTATCATTAATTTTTTTTTACATTTATTTATTTTCCTTTCCTTTAGTTTAACTTGATAAAATAAACTTAAAATATAAACTTAAAAAAATTAATAAAAACTATAATATCTAAAAATAACACTGGCGAGACTCATCCTGCTAACATCTCAGAAAAATAATGCGTTTTTAATGCAATTGTGTGTTAAAATGTCTTTCATTGTCTGTCACATAATGACACAGGAAGGATGTGTTTAATATCAAGTGGAGCATTGCATCATGGGTATTAAGCGCAGTGTTCTCTAGCACAGAAGGCTTGCTTGTAGTGCACAGCAGAAATACAGTAGTATGCTTGTGTGAAGGTTTCCAGTAGAGGGCACAGGAGTTTTCCCAACTGGATCTGGGATCGGGATCGGGATTATTCGGTCTCTCTGAACTTCTGCATGTGTAAATCAGTTGAAATGTGAAGCGAGTTCCAGAGCAATATTAATATCTCTGATCAAAGACATACAGCTCACTGTCCCTCAAGATGTTCCTCACAGAAGCTTTAAAGCGATGACTTCACTGTGTGTGTTTTAGGGATCAGATCATGTTGTGTTGTGTGCTGTGTGTTGTGTGTGTTGTGTGGTGTTGTGTGGTGTTGTGTGGTGCTGTGTTGTGTGGTGTTGTGTGGTGTTGTGTGGTGTTGTGTGGTGTTGTGTGGTGTTGTGTTGTGTGGTGCGTGTTGTTGTGTGTGTGTGGTGTTGTGTGTGTTGTGTGGTGTTGTGTGTGTTGTGTGGTGCTGTGTTGTGTGGTGTTGTGTGGTGTGTTGTGTGTGCTGTGTTGTGTGGTGTTGTGTGGTTTGTGTGTGTGTGTTGTGGTGCTGTGTTGTGTGGTGTTGTGTGGTGTTGTGTGGTGTTGTGTGGTGCTGTGTTGTGTGGTGTTGTGTGGTGTTGTGTGGTGTTGTGTGGTGCTGTGTGTGTGTGGTGTGTGTGTGTGTGTGGTGTGTGTTGTGTGGTGTTGAGTGGTGTTGAGTAGTGTTGTGTGGTGTTGTCTGTGTTGTGTGGTGTGTGTTGTGTGGTGTTGTGTGGTGGTGTTTGTGGTGCTGTGTTGTGTGGTGTGTTGTGTGGTGTGTGTTGGTGTTGTGTTGTGTGTGCTTGTGTTGTGTGGTGTTGTGGTGTGTGTTGTTGTGTGGTGTGTGTTGTGTGGTGCTGTGTTGTGTGTGGTGTGTGTTGTGTGTGTTGTGTGGTGTTGTGTGGTGTTGTGTGGTGTTGTGTTGTGTGTGTGTGTGTTGTGTGGTGTTGTGTGGTGGGTGTGTTGTGGTGGTGTTGTGTGGTGCTGTGTTGTGTGGTGTTGTGTTGTGTGGTTTGTGTGGGTTGTGTGGTGCTGTGTTGTGTGGTGTTGTGTGGTGTTGTGTGGTGCTGTGTTGTGTGGTGTTGTGTGGTGTGTGTTGTGGTGTGTGTTGTGGTTGTGTGTTTGTGTGGTGTTGGTGGTGTTGAGTAGTGTTGTGTGGTGTGTTGTTGGTGTTGTGTGGTGCTGTGTTGTGTGTGGTGGTTGTGTGTTTGGTGTGGTTTGTGTGGTGTTGTGTGGTGTTGTTGTGTGTGTGTGTGTGGTGTGTGTGTGTTGTGTGGTGTGTGGTGTTGTGTGGTGTTGTGTGGTGTGTTGTGGTGCTGTGTTGTGTGGTGTTGTGTGGTGTTGTGTGGTGTTGTGTGTGTGTGTGTTGGTGGTGCTGTGTTGTGTGGTGGTGTTGTGTGTGTGGTGTGTTGTGTGGTTGTGTGTGTGTGTGTGTTGTGTGGTGTTGTGTGGTGTTGAGTGTGTTGGTGGTGTTGTGTGTGTTGTGTTGGTGTGTGTGTGGTTGTGTGTTGTGTTGTGTGTGTTGTGTGGGGTTATGTGTTGTTGTGTGGTGTTTGTGTGGTGTTGTGTGGTGTGTGTGTGTGTGTTTGTGTGTGGTGCTGTGTTGTGTGGTGTGTGGTGTTTGTGTGTGTTGTGTGGTGTGTTGTGTGCTGTGTTGTGTGTGTGGTGCTGTGTTGTGTGGTGTTGTCGTGCGTGTTGTGTGGTGTTGTGTGGTGTTGTGTTTGTGTGGTGTTGTGTGGTGTGGTGTGTGTGTTGTGTGGTGTTTGTGGTGTGGTGTTGTGTGTTGTGGTGTGTGTGGTGTTGTGTGGTGTGTGTGTGTGTGTTGTGTTGTTTGTGTGGTGTGGTGTGTGGTGTTGTGTGTGTGTGTGTGTTGGTTGGTGTGTGTTGTGTGGTGTTGTGTGGTGTTGTGTGGTGTGTGTTGTTGGTGTTGTGTGTGTGTTGTGTGGTGTTGTGTGGTGTGTGTGTGTTGGTGTGGTGTTGTGTGGTGTTGTGTGTGTGTGGTGTGGTGTGGTTGTGTGTTGTGGTGTGTGTTGTGTGTGTGTTGATGGTGTTGAGTTGTTGTGTGGTGTTGTCTGGTGTTGTGTGGTGCTGTGTTGTTGGTGTTTGTGTGGTGTTGTGTGGTGTGTTGTGGTGCTGTGTTGTGTGGTGTTGTGTGGTGCTGTGTTGTGTGGTGTGGTGTGTGGTGTGTGTTGTGGTGCTGTGTTGTGTGGTGTGTGGTGTTGTGTGGTGTTGTGTGGTGTTGTGGTGCTGTGTTGTGTGGTGTTGTGTGGTGTTGTGTGGTGCTGTGTTGTGTGGTGTGGTGTGTGTTGTGGTGCTGTGTTGTGTGGTGTGTGGTGTTTGTGTGGTGTTGAGTGGTGTTGAGTGGTGTTGAGTGTGTTGTGTGGTGTGTGTGTGGTGCTGTGTGTTGTGTTGTGTGGTGTTGTGTGTGGTGTTATGTGTTGTGTTGTGTGGTGTGTTGTGTGGTGTGTGTTGTGTTGTGTGTTGAGTGGTGTTGTGTGTGTGTGGTGTGTGTTGTGGTGTGTGTTGTGTGTTATGTTGTGTGGTGTTGTGTGTGTGGTGTGTGTTGTGTGCTGTGTGGTGTTGTGTGGTGTGTTTGTGGTGCTGTGTTGTGTGGTGTGTTGTGTGTGGTGTTGTGTGGTTTGTTGTGGTGTGTGTTGTGGTGTTGTGTGGTGTTGTGTGGTGTTGTGTGGTGTCTTATGTGGTGTTGTGTTATGTATGGTGTGTTGTGTGGTGTTGTGTTGTGTGTGGTGTTGTGTGGTGTTGTGTGGTGTTGTGTGTTGTGTGTTGTTGTGTGTGTGTGTTGTGTGGTGTTGTGTGGTGTTGTGTTGTGTGGTGTTGTGTGTGGTGTTTTGTGTGGTGTGTTGTGTGTTTTTGTGTGTGATGTTGTGTGTGTGTTGTTGTGTTGTGTTGTGTGGTGTTGTGTGGGGTGTTGTGTGTGGTGTTGTGTGGTGTGGTGTTGTGTGTGTGTGGTGTTGTGTTGGTGTGGTGTGTTGTGTGTGTGGTGTTTGTGTGTGTGGTTGTGTTGGTGGTGTTTGTGTGTGTGTGGTGTTTGTGTGGTGTTTGTTGTTGTGTGGTGTTGTTGTGGTGTGGTTGTGTGTGTGTGTGTGTTGGTGTTGTGTTGTGGTGTTGTGTGGTGTGTTGTGTGTGTGTGTGGTGTGTAGTGTTGTGTGTGTGTGTGTGTGGTGTGGTGTGAGGTGTGTAGTGTTGTGTGTAGTGTTGTGTGGTGTTGTGTTATGTGGTGGTGTGTAGTGTGTTGTGTGTTGTGTGGTGTTGTGTGTTGTCGTGGTGTGTGGTGTGTTGTGTGTGGTGTTGTGTGGTGGTGTGTAGTGTGGTGTGTAGTGTTGTGTGTTGTGGTGTTGTGTGTTGTGTAGTGTGGTGTGTAGTGTTGTGTGTTGTGTTGTGTGGTGTGTAGTGTTGTGTGTTGTGTTGTGTGGTGTTGTGTGGTGGTGTGTAGTGTGTGTGTGTAGTGTTGTGTGGTGTTGTGTGTTGTGTTGTCGTGGTGTGTTGTGTTGTGTGGTGGTGTGTAGTGTTGTGTGGTGTTGTGTTGTCGTGGTGTGTTGTGGTGTGTAGTGTTGTGTGGTGTTGTGTGTTGTGTTGTCGTGGTGTGTTGTGTGTTGTGTTGTGTGGTGTTGTGTTGTGTGGTGGTGTGTAGTGTTGTGTGTAGTGTTGTGTGTGGTGTTGTGTGTTGTGTTGTCGTGGTGTGTGTTGTGTAGTGTTGTGAGGTGTGTAGTGTTGTGTGTAGTGTGTAGTGTTGTGTGGTGTTGTGTTGTCTCCTCTGTATTCATGTTAATAAGTGTCAATCAATCTCAATAGGAATCTGATATTCATAGATTCAAAACTTATGAGTTTGAGATTTTACATTAGAGGAAGTTAAACTCTTAAACTCAACTACTGCTTCTGTACTGCACGTCAATATGGCTATTTGATACAACACACACACACACACACACACACACACACACACACACACACACACACACACACACACACACACACACACACACACACACACACACCTTATACTCGCTATTTTGTTTCCAGAACCTCTTCACTCAATATGGGAATTACTCGAGTGAGCGGATCCGATTTCAGGACCAACCTCTAGCGTGTGTGTGTGTGTGTGTGTGTGTGTGTGTGTGTGTGTGTGTGTGTGTGTGTGTGTGTGTAATCTACTGCACCTGCTGAGATTCCCAGCGCTCAGCTTCTCTGGTTCTGTTGGCACCTGCACACGGGTCAAACACAGCTGACCCAGCCTGACCTTTGACCTCACACATGTGCAACTGTATGCAAGGCAAACTTTCGTTTTTCCCGATTGTAAAGCTCTGTGAGTCAGCGGAGATTCTGAACCGAACACGCGTGAACTCTCAGCGTGATTACATAATGCGTGAAGTCGTGGATGTGCAAGACCAGCATTAGTGGTATAGAGTATTAGTGGTAAAGTATATAAATGTTTATTTAGTTATAAATGTCACTGGTTTGTGTAGATCAGACTCTTATTCCTCGAGACTTTGAAGCTGCACTGAAACTCACATCTGGACCTTCGACCCGTTGGACTCCATTGAAGACACTATATGGAGGAAATCCTGGAGTGTTTTCCTCAAAAACCTTCATTTCTGTGTGTGTGAGTGTGAGTGTGTGTATGAGTGTGTGTGTGAGTGTGAGTGTGTGTGTGAGTGTGAATGTGTGTGTGTGTGTGTATGTATGTGTATGAGTGTGTGTATGAGTATGAGTGTGTGTGTGTGTGTGTGTGTGTGTGTGTGTGTGTGTGTGTGTGTGTGTGTGTGTGTGTGTGTGTGTGTGTGTGTGTGAGTGTGTGTGGAGAACACCACACTACCTGTTCATTGCCTTCATCGACCTGGCAAAGGCTTTTGACACCATTGACCGTCAAGTCCTTTGGGTCATTCTGGAGAAGTTTGGGGTGCCACCAGGATTTCTGTACATTCTACAGCAGTTTCATTTTGGCATGCAGGCTCGTGTGATTGTGGGTACATCTCAATCTCCCTCCTTTCCTGTGCAGGTAGGAGTGAAACAGGGGTGTGTACTGGCTCCAGTGATCTTCAACCTCTTCCTGGCAGCAGTCACCCTCCTCTCCCGCAATTCCCTCAGCCCCGATGAGGGTGTTTGCCTGCAGTTCCGTCTGGACAGAAACCTCTTTGACCTTCGCCGCCTGCAAGCCATCACCAAGTGCACTACTCTCACAATTCATGAACTGCAATATGCCGATGACTGTGCC
>CM070832.1:1729205-1731705 GCA_036326025.1 Chrosomus eos
AATAAAAAAAACACACAATATTGTCCCGCGTTCTGATGCACGCAAACGCTC
The DNA here is from genome assembly GCA_036326025.1 of Chrosomus eos. Taxonomy (NCBI): domain Eukaryota; kingdom Metazoa; phylum Chordata; class Actinopteri; order Cypriniformes; family Leuciscidae; genus Chrosomus; species Chrosomus eos. The sequence goes on from CM070832.1 coordinate 1,729,257, forward strand.
CAGGGTTCGATAGAATCAAGTTGAGTGTGAAACCAGACCAACGCTGCGGGGGCGCCGGGAACAAACGCGCTCGGGCTCGGACCTGTAGTTCGGTTCATTTGGTCCGGACCAAGCGCGAAAATTTATACTTTGTATCATTTTCAGGCGTTTTGGTTCCTTTTCTCTCCACACTGATTGCTCTGGTCCGAATCAGTAGATGAGTTGATGAAACGAACCAAAATAGTCACGTGACAACATCCACATCACTTGTTGGCCAGATGTGTATTGCAAATGCATTTTGATTGGTCAGAATTAACGTGCGGGAAAATTCCACCAGAACTCACAGAAGTAAACAAAGAGGATGAAAATCCGGCAGACATGTGGAGAATTCAAGATTGAAAAAATTTGTTTGACTACGGCAGCTGGTTTAGTCCAAAAATGCGCAGTTATTTGGCAGTTGGGTCTGTTCGAGGTCGGATCACGTTCTCACTACAAACGAACCACTCCAGAGTTCGTTTGAAAGCGTACCGAGGCCATCTCTTCGAGGAGGTCTCGGTACGCTTGTTTGGTCCGCTTTTGGTGCGCACCCGAGTGCGATTGCTGCTTTCACACCTGCCCAAACGAACCGCACCGAGGGGGAAAACCAGCTCTAGTGCGATTCAACCCAACTAAATGAGACAGGTGTGACCTTAGTTTGGATTCATGTCACGTGTCAATATCAGTATCACCTGTGTCTAGTTAATCACCATCATCATCTGTGTCTTCTGTGTTCAGCCAACATTAAAGTAACACGAAGTATTTTTTTCTCTTCGGTCGCCCTACTGGTTGGAAACGAAATTGTCCATTGCTGCTGTCTTAAATAATCTAGCCTACCGTCGCACGCACGCTCGCTGTTTATCCAGCACCGGCTTTAGAATGAACGATGTCCACAGACCAGGTAGAGTATGTTACATGATTTCATGAAAGGATGATGTATTGCGACATCAGAAACGAAGAAAAACGAAATAATGACTATTGTAGCGCTTGACGTAAAGCAGTCGAATTTTGTAGTTCTTTTTGTGCACGGGTTCTTACCAAGCGGCAACATTCCAATCTCATAAATGAAGCCTACCCGGAAGTGCGAAAAACTGCAATACATCGCTAGGGGCCGCTCCCAAAAGGGAGCAAATGTCCATAGACTCCATGTTAAAATGTCCGTTTTCACAGCATAAATTCATGCTTTTACTGGTTGGTCCCATGGACTTTTATTGTATTTTTCGATAGGTACCGAGTGCCTGACAACTGTGAGGGGGTGAATTTTTTTCTAACTCGTTAGTTTAGATCGTATTTAGATATAAAAGGTATGACAAATAAGGGCGTGGTTAACTTTGATTGACAGCTGATAACGGGCTGCGCCGAGTGGAATTCCTGAAATTTGACGTCTCAGCCATGACTGACCAACACATCCCACCACCTCTGTATCCTTTCTGAACATTTGTATTGAAATATCGTACATAAAATGGGTTGCTCTGCTATAAACTGCACTAACCGACACTGTAGGAGTAAGTTACTTCGCTCCATTTTTTTCGGTAAGTGACAATCCACTACTATTTCACTTAGTTAGCAGTATTTGTATTTAGCATCAATGTTTGTGGGCAGTGGCACTGCAACAGTTAGCATTAAATCGCCTCAGAGAGAGGTACGATTGAACTGTGTGTGTGTGTGTGTGTGTGTGTGTGTGTGTGTGTGTGTGTGTGTGTGTGTGTGTGGAGAGAGAGAGAGAGAGAGAGAGAGAGAGACGCAGGCACCATCGAACTGTGTTGTGTGTGTGGTGAGGTGAGAGAGAGAGAGAGAGAGAGAGAGAGAGAGAGAGAGAGAGAGAGAGAGAGAGAGAGAGAGAGAGAGAGAGAGAGGAGAGAGAGAGAGAACGCAGGCACCATCGAACTGTGTGTGTGTGTGCGTGAGAGAGAGAGAGAGAGGAGAGAGAGAGAGAGAGAGAGATATGCAGGCACCATCGAACTGTGTGTGTGTGTGCGCGTGCGTGTGTGTGAGAGAGAAGCAGGCGCGTGTGTGTGTGTTTTGTTGCGCGGGCGCGATCGAACAGTGGAAGCATAAAAACATACTCCGTCATTTTGTTCATACAGGACATTCAATCTGCAAAGTGTTTACTTATATTTGTGTACACTCGCAATAGTAATGTTACAGATAGCTGAGGCTGCTTGACTGAAGAGGCGAGTCAACCGGCCGCCTCAGTCTCACACAAAGCCCGTCCTTTTACACATATGTGGATTGGCCAGAAGGTGGGCGGGGTTAGGCTTTCCCAAGATTTTCAAAGATGGCGCCGCCCATACCCCCCATAAACGGCTTCAGAACAAGGGGGTAATCCATCAACCGGAAACTGAAGCCTCTCCGGGCGCCGCCATTGTAGCTGGCTATCACCTGCTGTTAGCATTCCATTGACTCCCATTCATTTTGGCGTCACTTTGACAGC
>CM070832.1:1736705-1789205 GCA_036326025.1 Chrosomus eos
TGGAGTATATCTGCTGCTGTGGGAGACTCGGATTTACTACAGGACTGCCACGAAGGTAACCAATTTCTCATTTGTTTTTACTTTGGTACACATAGCTTACCTATTTAATTTTAAAATGCATGCATGCATGTAGCTGACCAAAAGTACACCAGAGATTTTACGTATCCATTGCATTTATGGCAAATGCATGTACCCATTAATAACAGACTCAAACAGTGGCGGTTCTACATTGAATTACACCCTGGTCCAAACCCCCTTCGAGCGGAATTATAGATCTTATATAATTTATGATTATTTTATAAATTGCAAATTAATAGCAATGCTTCCCACATGTGGTGGTGCGATAGACTTGTAGAACAATTCGTTGTGTACATTGCCTGTAAGTGTCGCCAACGGACAAAAACTATGAGAAATGTACGTATGCCAGACATGAGATCGGCATGAAGGAACGCACATTCTCGCGTTAATTTCACAGTTAGTACATACGACCGTGAGCGTGAAAGCTGGCGTACGCCGTGTTTTTGTGCGTACGCAGTGTTGATACATGAGGCCCCTGGTGTGTGTCTTGTCTTGGACTCGACTAGTCCTGGTGTTGGATTGACTTGACTCGACTATCTGTGTGGACTGATTGGACTGACTAGTCCTGGTGTTGGACTTGACTTGGACTTGACTAGTCCTGGTGTTGGACTTGTCTTGGACTCGACTAGTCCTGGTGTTGGACTTGACTTGGACTCGACTAGTCCTGGTGTTGGACTTGACTTGGACTCGACTAGTCCTGGACTTGACTTGGACTTGACTAGTCCTGGTGTTGGTCTTGTCTTGTACTCGACAAGTCCTGGTGTTGGTCTTGTCTTGGACTCGACTAGTCCTGGTGTGGGACTTCACTTGGACTCGACTAGTCTTGGACTTGACTAGTCCTGGTGTTGGACTTGACTTGACTAGTCCTGGTGTTGGACTTGACTTGGACTCGACTAGTCCTGGTGTGTGTCTTGTCTTGTCTTGGACTCGACTAGTCCTGGTGTTGGACTTGACTTGGACTCGACTAGTCCTGGACTTGACTTGGACTCGCTAGTCCTGGTGTTGGACTTGACTTGGACTCGACTAGTCCTGGTGTTGGACTTGTCTTGGACTCGACTAGTCCTGGTGTTGGACTTGACTTGGACTCGACTAGTCCTGGTGTTGGACTTGACTTGGACTCGACTAGTCTTGGTGTTGGACTTGACTTGGACTCGACTAGTCCTGGTGTTGGACTTGACTTGGACTCGACTAGTCCTGGTGTTGGACTTGACTTGGACTCGACTAGTCCTGGTGATGGACTTGACTTGTACTCGACAAGTTCCTGATGTTGACCTTGACTTGGACTCGACTAGTCATGACAGGGAGGTTTTCTCTGCGCAAGCGCGTGCGGTCTGTGTTTGGAGCTCCGTCGAATTGATTCATTAATCCTTGATTTTCTTCTTTACCACTCATTTATAAACAAGCACTTTCTATTTTTATATCATGTGAACTTATCCTCGATACTATTCCTTATAAAAAACAATCGGATTGCTTTGATATCGCTACTTAGATCCAACTTTCTGAATCTCGGCTACTAGCCTTTAGCCCGCTAGCATTTTACGCGTGGCCTAGCGCCTATTGACCGTCTCATTTTACACCCGTTTCACTAAAAGGATACGGGCTATTAGGGGTGGGAGAAAAAATCGATCCATCGATGCATCGCGATTCTCTCTCCAACGATTCTGGATCGATTCTGAGAATTCCAGAATCGATTCTGAGCTTAGTTTTTAACCAGATGTGCGATGACGTTGAGTTTGCTTTAGAAACACCCGAATTCTGCTTGCTTCCAATTCCTTACACGCATACACCACTCGAACTTTCCGAAAAATAATCTTTCATAAAGTTCGGAAAGGTTGAAGCGAATTACAAGGACATTCACAGGCTTCATTTCACAGGATACGCTTTGAGAGACGCGCGCTTTCTTTGATGTTACACTTGAAGTGTGCTGCCAGTCTCGCCCGTCGGTATTTTCCTTACAAATGCTCTACGAAGTCATCATTTATGTGGTTTGGAATGCAGTGGACTTATATATTTTAAATATGAACCTCACTAACAGAAGGCTGCTTTCAATTTCAAATGCTGATGCGCGCTTTGTTTGTGAGACTGCTCGCGCATGCGGCTGTGCGACTCCGTGTAGTGGTTTAGTGTACTTGTGCAAAATTAACATAAACACAGCCAGTTATGTCTTAAGGGATTAAACGGACAGGACACACCGCATTACTTCTTTTATTTCAAAAGAGATGCGTGCGTGAATGCAGCTTAATAGATCTCCCGCAGTCTATGATGTCATAGTAAAAAAACAAGTAAAGTAAAGATGAAGAAAAATCACTCACAGTTCTTGAATGGAAAACGTTCAGATAATCTATAGGCTACTGAAAGGACTTTTTGTTTGTTTTTTGTTATATTTTTATATGCTCCTCTTTATTATTTGTTAAATTAGTTATAGTTTAAAATTCTTAACATACAACTGTTTTAATAAAAAAAAAAATATATATATATATTATTTTTTAAAAAGTACTTCATTACTTATGTAAACTAATGAATTAATAAGGGGGGAAAGGTAGATAAAGAATCGTTTTGGAATCGGATCGTGACTCCCAGAATCGGAATCGGATCGGATCGTGAGGTGACCAAAGATTCCCACCCCTACGGGCTATATCCATCATTTCAGTCCTAAATTAGTAGTGATATTGGTAGTATCACTACTAATTTACTGTTCATCTGTTATTATGGCGAACATATCGGATGTGTGTCTAACGTTACTTCTGAGTGCAGGTGAGGACACATTCGAGCTGTTTTCGGTACGACTGGAGCTGGAGTCGGTGGAGAAGCAGATCCGTGTTCTGCTGGAGAAGCAAGCCGAGCTGCGAGATCGGCGATCAGCGCTTGAAGCATCACGCGCCGATGCTCACAAGTCAGTGGTTAGTAACTTTTTGACTCCGACTTCGTCTACTCCGTGTGTTTCTCTGCCCAGGAGGACGCGATCATCTCTGCCTTCACTCACTCCGGCACCGAGGCAACACCATGGACCCTGGGTGATCCCACAGCGGAAGACACGAGCCAGGACCAGAGCAAGAACCTCTCCGCCCCTCCCGGTCTTCGAGATCTCCACCCGGAACCGCTTCTCCCCTCTTCGCGAGTCGGAACGCGACGACGCCGTGATCATCGGCACTTCCATGGTCCGCCATGTCCGTGCTACCTCGGGTAAAGGTAAGGTGCGCACTCACTGCTTTCCTGGTGCTCGTGTTCTTGATGTCGCTGCACAGATTCCCGAGATCCTGAACGGTGACGAGCACGTCGGAGCTGTCGTGCTGCACGCGGGAACGAACGACATCAGGCTGCGGCAGACGGAGGTTCTGAAGGACTACCGAAGGCTGATCGAGACGGTTCGCAGCACATCGCCTGAAGCAACGATCATCGTGTCTGGACCGCTTCCCACGTACCGACTTGGACAAGAAAGGTTCAGTAGACTATTTGCACTAAATGAATGGTTAATGACATTGTGTAATGAACAGAAACTGCTCTTTGTAAATAATTGGAATCTGTTCTGGGAGCGACCTAGGCTGTACCGTCCTGATGGCCTGCACCCCAGCAGAGTCGGAGCGGCTGTTCTGTCGGACAACATCTTCAAGACGCTACACACCATCTGACTAGTAAGTCAAAGACCAAATCACAGTCTTTGCTGTCCCAACTTAATTGATATAAGTACCAATGTAGAACATTATATAGAAACTGTGTCTATTCCTCGTTTAGTAAGGCCAAACAATAAATCTACGGTAGGATCTAGGAAAAATCTTATTGTAATTAAACCAGAAAATCTAAATATCAGTGAACAAAAACAATTTCTAAAGATAGGTCTTCTAAACATTAGATCGCTCACACCTAAGGCGGTTATTGTAAATGAAATGGTCACAGATAATAGTTTCGATGTTCTGTGCCTTACTGAAACCTGGCTTAAACCAAATGATTATTTTGGTCTAAATGAGTCTACTCCGCCAGGATACTGTTATAAGCATGAGCCCCGTCTGATCGGTCGTGGCGGCGGTGTTGCAACAATCTATAGAGATATTCTCAATGTTACTCAGAAAACTCATCATAGGTTTAATTCGTTTGAAGTACTTGTGCTAAATGTTACGCTCTTAGATGTAAGAAAGAAATCCCTCTTATCTCTAGCCTTGGCTACCGTATATAGACCCCCAGGGCCTTACGCCGATTTCCTAAAAGAGTTTGCAGACTTTCTCTCAGATCTATTGGTCAATGTCGATAAAGCAATAATTGTTGGAGATTTTAACATACACGTAGATAACACAAATGATGCGTTAGGCGCTGCGTTTACAGATTTATTAAACTCCTTTGGGGTCAAGCAAAACGTCAGTGGTCCCACTCATCGTCTAAATCATACACTAGATTTAATTATATCATATGGAACCAATCCAACTGATATAAATATTATACCGCAAAGTGACGATCTCACTGATCATTACATGGTAACTTGCATAATACGTACTGCTGAAATTTGTCATGTCGCGCCACGTTATAGACCAGGCAGAACAATCCTTCCAAACACTATAGAAAGGTTCTCAAATAGCTTTACCTGATCTATAACAGCTGCTCAGTGAACCCAAACAAACAGATGAACTAGAGGAAATGACTAGCAGTTTGAGCACCATTTTCTCTAGTAGACTAGTTCTACCAGAAAGACTCGGAAGATAAAATGATGTAACAAAGCATCCATTTATTGGCAGCCCAGCAAGCAATTATTTGCAAAGTTCTTTGGCGTAGGCCCCGTCCACAGGTCGTAATCCGAGGGTAGCGGATCAGCATCTCCTGCCTTAAGACGAAGGCAGGGGCGTAGCCGACCCCCCAGGGGAGTGTAGACGGGACCATCCTGGTGGTGGTGGGGAGGGTGGAGGTTGTTGTCGCGTCGGCATCTGCGAACTCAAACATGTGTAAGTACCGATCTTTTATACGATAAGAATAAGGACGTGATTGGATGAACTTGAAGGTAACAAGTGACGCAGTAATTAAGTCTTCCTGGCAGAACTTATGCTAAAGCTTTCATATATTGTTGCACCAATTAGATTAAAAAAGGTTAGAGAGAAAACTAAAGCACCGTGGTACAACAGTGCTACGCATGCTATCAAGAGAGAAACTCGTAAAGCGTATATGGAAACAAACTAATTTAGAGGTCTTTAGAATCGCGTGGAAAGACAGTATGTCACGTTATAAAAAGGCTCTAAAAACAGCCCGGGCTGAGCATATCCTTAAACTAATAGAAAATAACTGTAAGAGCCAATTAGCGCTCTTAGTATAAATAGGAATCAATCTTTGGTTCCTTAGATGCTACCCGGAAGCACAGACAGTTTTTGACCACACACACACATATGCACACGCACACGCCGATGCCAGTACAAAGTCACATGTGCAATGAAGTTTGTCTGGATATGGCGATATGATGGAAATAAACCGAACCCATGGTTTTAACTGCAAATACGACTTGGACTTTAATTAATCAAACATCAATTACTGCGTCAATTACTCAACCCCGGGAAAACATCTCAGGGGCTTAAAGTTTGGCTTGGCCTCTACATCTAAAGTCAAAAACTTTCGCTTGGTGGAGTTTTGAAGACGTGTTTGGAGAATTGGTGGAAGTGCTTTACCATATCGTTGGTGGTGGGGGCGGTGACGAGGGAACGGAGAATGTGAGGAATGTTTCACCGGCTGCGGCTCGTCTGGTAATCAGCTGATCAGGACGGCGGAGAGGGGACCACTACAGTCATCGCTCATCGGCTGCATTGGGCGCCAGAGAGGATCGATACTTCCAGGGAAGTTGTGGAGCTGTATTCGACTGAAATAGGCCTACATCAGCTGTTCATCTGACGAGGTAAGGTAGCGCTACCACCGTGTTTAGATGGCCATCTAATAGACTGTTGTGTGCACACATGCGTAATCCCAATGCATTGGTCGCTGAAATGGACGAACAATATGCTTTGCGTCGGTCAGTTTCTTGTAATCTACTAACTGTCAGACTATTAAATATGTCGGTTGTGGGCACGGACAGAGCGCCAGTGTTAAAGCACCAAACTTTCTGTTAAAGCACTTGCTGATAAGTTGGATAAATTACAAGCTGGTAGAAAATCAAAGCTAAATAAGGCTTGTGATTTAAGAAAAATGTTGCAAGGTTTAATGGAAACTGGTAAACATTCAGATGTGCAAAATGCTTTTGAAGGTTACATTGCATTGTGTGATGAAATAAGATGCATGCATGGGTCTATACCGCGTTTGTTACCACAGGAGGAAAAAGAAAAACACGAGACATGGTTTAAAGCAAAAATGATGTTTAATGACGAGTTTATTGTCAACGTGCGTAGGTGGGTTGGAAAACATTTTTCTGAAAATTATGGTAATGAAAATGGTAATTCTGATGAAGGTGATCATGATGGTATAAATCCAGATGACAGTGTTTCCAATGTGGGTAAAAGCAAAAGCAACATCAGTAATAAATCAAGTACCACTTCCTCTGCGCAAATTAAAGCAGCAGCTGAAAGAGCTGCAGTAATGGCACGCATGGCAGCTTTAAAAGACCTACATGCATTGGAGGAAGAGGAGCTTCAAATAAAGAGGAAAAAAGAGAAAATGAAGCTGGAAATAGAGTTAGCGGCATCTACTGCTAAGTTGGCAGTTTTGCAAGCAACTGAAGGACAACATTCTTCTAATGTATTGTCAAATGGAATGAACTCTTATTTTGAAAGGGAACAAAGGAAACTGGAACAGTTCAACACTCTTAACCCCATGGCAAGGGAGTATGAGCCTGAAACATGGAAACCACCGCAAACAAAGTGGTCATTCCCACAAACCAAACTGCCTTCACAGGATGGTAAGCAAAAGGAAATGCATATTTCATCAATATCGGAGGCCAAGAAATCTGATAAGGAACAGGCACAAGTTTTGCAATCTCGCTCAACCATTACTTTGCAAAATCAAGCAAACATGCATGGACCTATATCATCAGGAGATGTCGTGGCTATTATGCAGAAGCAGAATGAAATTACAGCAGCACTTACTCACCAGCAGCGCTTGCTGTCTTTACCAACAAGAGAAATTCCCATATTTGAAGGAGATCCATTTCAATATAGGGCTTTCATTAAGGCATTTGAACAAGGAGTGGAGGATAAAGCTAGTGGAGCTGACTGTTTATACTACTTGGAACAGTTCACTAGAGGGCAGCCAAAGGAACTGGTTCGTAGCTGCCAACACATGTCTCCTGAACGTGGCTATATTGTGGCAAAGGGTCTTCTGAAGGAGCATTTTGGGAACGAGTACAAGATTGCTACTGCATATATAGAAAAGGCTTTGTCTTGGTCAACCATCAAGTCTGAGGATGTCAGAGCCCTCCAAGCTTATGCATTATACCTGCGTGGATGTTGTAATGTGATGGAAGAGCTTCACTTTATGCATGAGTTAGATATACCAACTAATATGAAAGTTGTTATTTCCAGGTTGCCATTTAAGCTAAGAGAATCCTTTAAATGGAAATGGCAATGCTGTTGAAGTGGTGCGTCCTTCTGTTCTGGTAAATAGGATTTCTGTAACAAGCTTGGAGCTTATGCTGAATAATCAGTATAAACATGACTTCAATGAAAAGAACACAGAGGACAAAGAGATGTCTAGAGAAGACTGTAGATTTATGGGAATCATGGAATCCTCTGCAACATTACAGGATGGGAGGTACTGGCTAAAGTTGCCTCTTAAGAAACCAGAGGTCTTTCTACCAAATAACTTTGCAGTGGCTAAACAAAGAATGCTTGGGTTAAGAAGGAAGTTTGTGAATGATCCAACTTTGCACAAAGAATATTCCAGCTATCTTAACAAGGTTATTGTCAAAGGTTATGCTGAGCAAGTACCGCCAGAGCAGTTGCAGTGTGGAGGTCATAGTGTTTACCATCCCAGAAAAGGTTCTCTACGAGTGGTGTTTGATTGTGGAGCTACCTATAAGGGAACATCATTAAACAGCCAGTTATTGCAAGGACCAAACCTCACCAGCTCACTCTTAGGAGTTCTCACTCGATTTAGGCAGGAGCCTGTAGCAGTAATGGGGGACATACAGGCTATGTTTCACCAAGTGAAGGTGGTAGAACAAGACAGAAATCTTCTTCGTTTCTTCTGGTGGCCAGAAGGGGACTTGAGCAAGGAGCTTCAGGACTATAGGATGACTGTACATTTGTTTGGAGCAGTTTCATCACCTAGTTGTGCTAGTTATGCCCTAAGGAGAACTGCTACTGACAATCAATCTGACTTTTCTGCTAAATCTATTCAAGCTGTTCACCAAAACTTCTATGTAGATGACTGTTTGATGAGCTTAACCTCGGAAATGGAGGCGATCCAGATGGTTAAAGAGCTCAATGATCTTTGTGAAAGAGGTGGATTTATACTGGAGAAATGGATCAGCAATAGTCAGGCAGTTTTGCACACAATTGCAGAAGAAAAGCGGGCTAAGGAGTTAAAGGAGTTGAACCTTGATAGAGATAATCTTCCAATGGAAAGAGCTCTAGGTCTACTTTGGTGTGTTGAGTCAGACTCCTTTAAGATCAAAATCGAATTGAAAGAGCAACCGCTAACCAGACATGGCATGTTATCCATCACAAGCTCAGTGTATGATCCTTTGGGTTTTTTAGCACCAGTCACTTTGTCTGCAAAGATGATGCAACAGGAGCTCTGCAGGAGAAAGTGTGGATGGGACTATGTCATACCATCAGATATCTTGACTCAATGGAAGCTGTGGTTGGAAGATATAAAGTTGCTGATTTCATTCAGATTGGACAGGTGTGTAAAGCCGAAGGACTTTGGAGCACCCATACACAGGCAGTTACATCACTTTGCTGATGCCAGTAAGGATGGCTACGGAACCGTGTCCTACATCAGGCTGCAGAATTGTAGAAACGAAGTTCATGTAGCGTTCCTGTTGGGTAAGGCCAGAGTCGTACCACTGAAATCCATAACTATTCCACGATTGGAACTAACAGCTGCAGTTGTAGCTGCCAGAGTGGATGTGATGCTGAAGTCAGAGCTTCAGTTTGAGTGGGATGAATCTTTGTTTTGGACGGATAGTACTTCAGTACTTAAGTATATCAATAACGAAGACAAACGATTTCAAACCTTTGTGGCAAACAGGATTACTGCCATAAGAGAGGTTTCTAACCCTTTCCAATGGAGGCATGTCAGTTCCAAAGAAAACCCTGCTGATATTGCATCTAGAGGAATGAAGGTTCCGGACTTCCTAAAGAATAGCGTTTGGCTGGAGGGTCCAATGTTTCTTTGGAAGCCAGAGAAAGATTGGCCAGTAAGGTATAATGGTGATATCAGAGTGGACACTGATGATCCAGAGGTCAAAAGGGAAACCTTGGTGAACATTGTGGTCGACGATTCACTTAAAGCTACAGATCGTCTTTTGAGTTACTTTTCCGACTGGAAGAGTTTCTCAGGCTGAAGACAATGTTGTTTGAGCTCAGCCGTGGGAGAAAGGCTTTGGAGGCCACTGGAAATGTACAGGCTGATCAAAGGGAAAGAGTAAAGGTTACAATTACATCAAAGCAGGATATCTTGACACCAAAGGATCTGGAGAAAGCGGAGTTGGCTATTGTTCGCTATTGTCAACAGCAAAGGTTTCAGGATGAAATCACTTCCCTGTTATCTGAGAAAGGAGCAGTAACCAGACAAAGTACCATCTATAAGCTGGATCCGATCTTGGAAGATGGACTTCTTAGAGTGGGAGGGAGATTGAGCAAAGGAGCAATGCCATTGGAAATAAAACATCCACTCATTCTTGCGAAGGAGCAGCATATTTCCAAGCTGATTCTCAAAGATATTCACCAACTATTGGGTCATAGTGGTCGAAATCATTCATTATCTACACTAAGAAGGAAGTACTGGATAACCAAAGCCAACTCGGCCGTGAGGAAGGTTATTGCTGAATGTAGTTTTTGCAGACGTTACAATGGGAGACTTATGGAACAAAAGATGGCAGATCTTCCAAAAAAGAGAATAGTCCCAGATTTACCTCCATTTACCAACGTTGGAGTAGACTATTTTGGACCTGTGGAAATAAAGAAAGGAAGAACGACTTGCAAACGATATGGAGTAATATTTACCTGCATGGCTTGTAGAGCAGTTCATTTGGAGGTGGCCAATTCACTTGAGACAGATGCCTGCATAAATGCATTACGACGGTTTATCAGCAGAAGGGGTCAAATCGCCCATTTTACATCAGACAATGGGACCAACCTTGTTGGAGCAGAGAGAGAGTTGAGAGAGGCGGTGGCTGCATTAAATCATGAGAAGATCCAAGGAGCTCTCATTCCAGCTGGGGTTGAATGGAGTTTCAATCCACCGACTGGATGTCATCATGGTGGAGTTTGGGAGCGCATGATACGAATGGTACGCCAAATTCTCAGATCAGTTTTGCAACAGCAGACCTTAGATGATGATGGACTCCACACTATTATGTGTGAAGTGGAAGCTATTCTCAACGATCGTCCTATTACACAGTTATCTGACAATCCAAACGATCTGGAACCTCTCACACCAAATCATATCCTGCTACTAAAGGGAAAACCTGCTTTGCCGCCTGGACTTTTTGAACCCTCAGACATGTATTTGAAATGGCGATGGAAACAGGTTCAATATCTTGCAGATTTGTTTTGGAGAAGATGGATCCGAGAGTATCTGCCATTGTTGCAAGAAAGACAGAAGTGGAGCCAAAGGAAGAGGAGTCTAGTTGCTGGAGATGTGGTAGTCATCATGGATTCAACAGCTTCACGTGGATCTTGGCCGCTTGGCAAAGTGCTGGAAGTGTATCCTGATAAAAGGGACCTAGTACGTTCTGTCAAGCTAAAGACCAAAACCAACATTATTGAGAGACCCATAACTAAACTGTGCTTAGTAAAGTAGGGTAGTCTGATTTATGGTGATGTACATTATGCATGGATATTGATGTTTTGTGTACATGACTTTTCTATTGTTTATTTGTTTGAATTGTAATGCTCTGTCATTTACAATTAGGGGCTGGTGTGTAAGAGCCAATTAGCGCTCTTAGTATAAATAGGAATCAATCTTTGGTTCCTTAGATGCTACCCGGAAGCACAGACAGTTTTTGACCACACACACACACACATATGCACACGCACACGCCGATGCCAGTACAAAGTCACATGTGCAATGAAGTTTGTCTGGATATGGCGATATGATGGAAATAAACCGAACCCATGGTTTTAACTGCAAATACGATTTGGACTTTAATTAATCAAACAAGGTAAAAGTGCGTAAATTACTCAACCCCGGGAAAACATCTCAGGGGCTTAAAGTTTGGCTTGGCCTATACAATAACCAAAATAATCCAAGGATTTTATTTAACACAGTGGCTAGACTAACAAATAAACAGACATCACCGGAGCAAAATATTCCGTTACAATATAGTAGTAATGATTTTATGAATTACTTCAATGAGAAAATAGAAAGCATCCGAAACACAATTATAAATGTACAATCCTCTATGGTGTCTTATGATTCAGCCTCAATTATGGCCCCTCTAGAACAACTAAACCGCTTTACAACTATAGGACAGGAAGAGCTAAATAAACTTATCATTGCATCTAAACCAGCAACATGTTTATTAGATCCAATACCAACTAAACTACTGAAAGAAGTGTTACCTGTATTGGAGGAGCCTCTTCTCAATATTATTAACTCGTCTTTATTTTTAGGTCATGTTCCAAAAATATTCAAGCTGGCAGTACTAAAACCTCTCATTAAGAAACCGCAATTAGATCCAAATAACTTAGCAAATTACAGACCCATCTCAAATCTTCCATTTATGTCTAAAATACTAGAAAAAGTTGTGTCCGCTCAATTGTGCTCTTTCTTGCAAAAAAATGATATCTATGAAAAATTTCAGTTGGGATTTAGACCGCATCATAGCACAGAAACTGCGCTAGTCAAAATTACAAATGATTTACTCTAAGCTTCTGACCAAGGCTGTATCTCAATACTAGTTCTACTTCATCTTAGCGCTGCATTTGACACTATAGATCATAAAATACTCTTGGATCGACTACAAAGCTACACTGGTGTTCAGGGACAGGCATTAAGCTGGTTTAGATCGTACTTATCTGACCGCTACCATTTTGTCTGTTTAAATGGGGAAAAATCGAAGATAACATCAGTAGACTATGGAGTGCCGCAAGGATCTGTGCTAGGCCCTCTGCTATTCTCAATATATATGCTGCCACTTGGTAATATTATAAGAAAACATGGAATTAATTTCCACTGTTATGCTGATGACACTCAATTATATATCTCATCACGACCAGATGAAAACACTAACTTATCTATCTTGACAGAATGTCTAAAAGATATAAAATGCTGGATGACGTGTAATTTCCTGCTATTAAATTCAGATAAAACGGAGGTATTACTTATTGGTCTAAAAAACTACCCACAAAATCCCTTACAATACAACTTTAATTTAGAAGGATGTCCTGTTACTTTATCCACTACAGTAAAAGACCTGGGTGTTATACTAGACCGCAACTTGACTTTTGAAAATCATATTTCATATGTTACAAGAACAGCCTTTTTCCACCTTAGAAACATTGCTAGGCTACGTAACATGCTATCTGTTTCTGATGCAGAAAAGTTAGTTCATGCATTCATGACCTCGAGACTAGATTACTGTAATGCTTTATTAGCTGGTTGTCCTGCATCCTCAATAAACAAGCTACAGTTAGTGCAAAATGCAGCCGCTAGAGTTCTTACTAGGTCAAGAAAATATGATCACATAACACCGATTTTATCATCTCTACACTGGTTACCTATAAAGTTCCATATCAATTACAAAGTATTACTACTGACCTATAAAGCCCTAAATGGTTTAGCTCCTGTGTATTTAACAGACCTTCTATCGCCATACAATCCATCGCGCTCTTTAAGATCACTAAATTTGAGGCTTCTGGTCATTCCTAGGATATCAAAGTCCACTAAAGTAGGGCGTTCTCACATTTAGCTCCTAAACTCTGGAATAGCCTTCCTGATATTGTTCGAGACTCAGACTCGCTGTCCCAGTTTAAAACTAGATTAAAGACGCATCTCTTTAACCAAGCAATCACTTAATGCTTACCTTTTATACTACTGCTGAATCAGTTCGAATGCATTAATATTATGAACATCAGCTATGCTAATTATTTCCCATCTGCCTTTCTGCTGTTATCTCGGGACACTAGTCCCGAGGTAAATAGCGTTCGTCAGCTCCAGTTTGTATCCAGCCTCTCAGATGGAGGAGACTTCAGATGCCCCAACACCTGTGATGAGACGACTAAACGCCTGTGAAGAGACGACTCAACGCCGGCGATATGTTATGCCCTAAATTAATACATGATTATCTAACTGTATTTTTCTATGTACATTTCCAAAATGCACTTTCTGTAAAGCTGCTTTGAGACAATGTGTATTGTGAAAAGCGCTATACAAATAAATTTGAATTGAACTGAATTGAATTGACTAGTCCTGGTGTTGGACTTGACTTGGACTCGACTAGTCTTGGTGTTGGTCTTGTCTTGGACTCGACTAGTCCTGGTGTTGGTCTTGTCTTGTCTTGACTCGACTATGCTGGTGTTGGACTCGACTAGTGCTGGTGTTGGACTCGACTAGTCCTGGTGTTGGACTTGACTTGGACTTGACTAGTCCTGGTGTTGGACTTGACTTGGACTCGACTAGTCCTGGTGTTGGACTTGACTTGGACTCGACTAGTCCTGGTGTTGGACTTGACTTGGACTCGACTAGTCCTGGTGTTGGATTTGACTTGGACTCGACTAGTCCTGGTGTTGGTCTTGTCTTGGACTCGACTAGTCCTGGTGTTGGTCTTGTCTTGGACTCGACTAGTCCTGGTGTTGGACTTGACTTGGACATGACTAGTCCTGGTGTTGGTCTTGTCTTGGTCAATTGGTCATTCTCCTCCTGTTGCTCTAAAATCACGTATGTTCAGATTCGTCTTTGTATATATCAATATATATCGCTGTATTATATAACATGTTCAACATATGTAATATTACTAAGTTAAATTTTATATTTTAAATGGACTTCCTGTAGGAAAGAGTAAATAAAGAGCACTTTCTCTGCACTCAAAGTCTCTTTTTCCTCTGTTTGAGGAGGAAAGAAAAACCTTGTCGTACCCGTGAAATAAAACGCTTATTAATTGGTAATCTGAACATGCAGCTTTGGCTCAAACTCACATTACAGTTTAATCCACATTCATATATTACACAGAGCCGATCGCTCAACACCTCACACACCACATCTAGAGTTACAGACACACAAGTGCATGAGAGCTACACACACACACACACACACACACGCACGCACGCACGCACGCACGCACACACACACACACACACACACACACACACAAATGCACGCACTCATATTCATACTCATACACACGCACACACACACACACACGCGCACACACACACATACACACACACACTTATACACACGCACGCACACACGCACACACACACACACGCAACAGTCCCTTTAACTATGATGCAAAATGACACTTTATGTTTAGTGATGCAAATCTTGCTCGGGATTATGTAAAGATGAGGTTTCCCAGTAAAGCATCGTCTCAGTTGATCTTGTGTGGAGTTTTGCAGCTTGTGACTCGGCTCATCGTGAGACATTGTTGACATACGTGTCCGTCAAGAGCGCTTTCTCTTCTGCACAGCCGGCTTTTGTCACAAACTCAATCGAGAGCGGTTCCTCATTGTCCAGCGCTTCAAGCCGCTCATCATTTGACCCGCTCGGCATGCTGGGAGACGAGCGCATGATTGGATGAAGAGCTTCATTGTTCGCCTGCACAACACTTCTTATTCACACCGACCGGACCACATTTAATCATAAAAATGAAAACATAAGATTATTGTGTTTTCAGGCTCTACTATAACAGGTTTTCCTGTTGATTATTTTCCTCATATTCTCCATTGTTGCGGCTCCTCTCTTCCCAGTCTGTCAGTAACGCTCTGTTTACTTCCTGTCTCTATGAAGCCCCTCCTCCTGAAAAGCACACTGTGCTCTGATTGGTTGGCTGGAGCAGTGTGTTGTGATTTGGTCGAGCGCTTCGAGTGTGTTTGGGAAATGTCCCGCCCCTTTCCATAACCACCAGTTTAACACACTACTAACTAACTCAACCAGGCCCCCCCCTTTATTCTGCATATTAATTATTATAATGAGGAATATTGTGACGTGTTCGTTCTCGGAAAATGGAGGCGTTTCAGGAGTTCAGAAACACTGATATAAAGAAGAACACACAAAAAAAGATGAACATGGGAAAAACAGAGGAAAATCGTGGTTTGTGAAATTAGGCTGATGTTCTTGTCAACATAAAACTTTTGATCTTTAAAACCTCAAAGAAGATTAGAGCTGAATCTTAGGTATAGTATGCCATTTTCACTGGCATTTTCCACATATTCACTGCAGAAATACTGAATCATGGATGAAAAGCATGAAAAACTCATTAAATGCCTTGAGTTTGACCTTGATGTTTTAAGATTAAAGCGTTTGATGTTCTACATGAGCATCTGTGTGTTAGTGTGGCTTTACAACCCTGGGGGCGTGGCTTTGCACTTGATTGACAGCTCATTAATCACTGCAGATAGAACAGGATCAGGTCTGACCCCTGATAGCCATGAGGGTCAAAGGTCAAGCTCTATTTGCATTTGTGATTGTTTTAATAAAAGTGCATTGAGAAAGATAAAGTCATAGTGGCATACTATATATATATATTATATATATATATATATATATATATATATATATATATATATATATATATATATATATAACATTTAGCTCTAATCTTCTCTGAGGTCAAAGGTCAAAAATGATTCAGGTCAAGAACTTCAGCTGAACTTCACAAAACCACGATCCTCGTCTCGTTTGAATTGTATTTAGATTAAACCTCAAGAGGCACACGTGTGTGTGTGTGTGTGTGTGTGTGTGTGTGTGTGTTGTGTCTTTCTCTCTCTCTCTGAGACGCAGCTGCTGAAACCACAGAACAAACACCTGTGTGTGTGTGTGTGTGTGTGTGTGTGTGTGTGTGTGTGTGTGTGTGTGTGTGTGTGTGTGTGTGAGGTAGGTGTGTGAGAGATAGAGAAAGAGAGAGAGTGTCTGAGTGTGTGTGTGTGTGTGTGTGTGTGTGTGAGAGCGTGTGAGTGTGTGTCTGTGCATTTGTGTGTGTGTGTGTGTGTGTGTGAGAGCGTGTGAGTGGTGTGTTGTGTGTGTGTCTGTCTGGGAGAGCGTGTGTGTGTGTGTGTGTGTGTGTGTGTCTCTCTCTCTTTCTCTCTCCCTCTCTAAGACGCAGCTGCTGAAATCGCAGAATGAACACCTTGTGTGTGTGTGTGTGTGTGTGTGTGTGTGTGTGTGTGTGTTGTGTGTGTTTGAGAAAGTGTGAGAGTGTGTGAGAGATAGAGAAAAAGAGAGAGAGTGTGTGTTGTGTGCGTGTGCGTGTGTGTTTGAGTCTGTGTTTGAATCTGTGCATTTGTGTGTGTATCTGTGAGACCATGTGTGTGTGAATGAGTGTGTGTGTGTGTGTGTGTGTGTGTGTGTGTGTGTGTGTCGTGTCTGTGTCTGTGTCTGTGTGTCTGTGTCTGTGTGTCTGTGTGTCTGTGGTCTGTGTGGTGTTGGTGTGTGTGTGTGTTGTGTGTGTGTGTGTGTGTGTGTGTGTGTAAATGTGGTACATTTGAGGTTTTACACTCCAGCAAACAACAGTCGTCCACAATTGTTCATTAGTGAGGAAACACATAAACTTCCCGGAAACGATCTGACAGTGAGACGGAGTCCTGAAGAGTCACAGCTTATTAAATATAACAGATTACGGGTCAAAGTAAAAATGATTGATGAGTTTCTGAAGTCCTAAGAAGAAAAGGAAAACATCCTTCTCAAGCGCTTTGATGCGGTCGAACGACACTGAGAAGCAACAGTGAAGCAGAGAGAGACTGTCAGACGGTAATTAAAGGCAAATGTCTAATTTCCTCTGTTTTGTTTGTCGTCAGACACTCAGTCTGTGTCGTGCCTTTAATGCAACACAACTTCAGCTTTCTTCTGTGGTATAAAAATACACAGTTAAACAACCAGGTACAGCTTGACAAATGTGTGTGTTTGTGTGTTTACTACTTCATGAAAAGCATCACTGTGAATCTTATATCTGAGTTTGTGAATGCATCTCTTGTGTCTGTATCTCATTAATTGTGGTTTGACCACAATGTTTCAGAAATATCATAACATCCATCATTGCACAACATACTTACCTAATAACTCAACAATATGATGCACAGACAGCAGAGTC
This sequence comes from Chrosomus eos, assembly GCA_036326025.1. Taxonomy (NCBI): domain Eukaryota; kingdom Metazoa; phylum Chordata; class Actinopteri; order Cypriniformes; family Leuciscidae; genus Chrosomus; species Chrosomus eos. The sequence continues at coordinate 1,754,158 of CM070832.1, forward strand.
CATTGCAATATAGTGATGCAAAAATAACTAAATAATAATACAGGTTTAATGTCAGTAGCTTCAAACATCATTTAATCAAGGTGTGTTTGAAGGATTTGCACTGAACACAAGCACTCATAATCTGCTATGGATATCATTGTTTACAGTTTTTAAATAGTAATAAATGTGCTCCAGGTGAGTAAGTGATGAACTATTACTTTAAAAGACAACATTTTAATATAAAGTATGTAAGGGCCATTACATTTCAAACACACGCTTGAGGTGTTTGGCCGATCAGAGCGCACTGGGTCAGCTGGCCAATCAGAGCACTGGGTCAGCTGGCCAATCAGAGCACTGGGTCAGCTGGCCAATCAGAGCGCACTGGGTCAGCTGGCCAATCAGAGCGCACTGGGTCAGCTGGCCAATCAGAGCACTGGGTCAGCTGGCCAATCACAGCGCACTGGGTCAGCTGGCCAATCAGAGCACACTGGGTCAGCTGGCCAATCACAGAGCACTGGGTCAGCTGGCCAATCAGAGTGCACTGGGTCAGCTGGCCAATCAGAGCACACTGGGTCAGCTGGCCAATCACAGAGTACTGGGTCAGCTGGCCAATCAGAGCGCACTGAATCAGCTGACCAATCACAGCGCATTGGATCAGCTGGCCAATCAGACTACACTGAGTCAGCTGGCCAATCACAGCGCATTGGGTCAGCTGGCCAATCAGACTACACTGAGTCAGCTGCATCAGCGCACTGGTCAGCTGGCCAATCACAGCGCACTGGGTCAGCTGGCCAATCACAGCGCACTGGATCAGCTGGCCAATCACAGCACACTGGGCCACTGGCCAATCACAGCGCACTGGGTCAGCTGGCCAATCACAGCGCACTGGGTCAGCTGGCCAATCACAGCGCACTGGATCAGCTGGCCAATCACAGCGCACTGGATCAGATGGCCAATCAGACTACACTGAGTCAGCTAGCCAATCACAGCGCACTGGTCAGCTGGCCAATCAGACTACACTGGATCAGCTGGCCAATCACAGCGCACTGGATCAGATGGCCAATCAGACTACACTGAGTCAGCTGCCAATCACAGCGCACTGGATCAGCTGGCCAATCAGACTACACTGAGTCAGCTGGCCAATCAGAGCGCACTGGGCTTTTCAGAAGGCGGGGCTTTGTAGATATTAGAATGTTTCAGACAGACTGGGTATAGAGGAGCTGCAATAATGTACAGTATGTAAAAAATCACATGATTTTTAAACATTGGAGCATGTTAAAAAATAAAACAAACGTTTCTGACCTTTTAAAATAGCATCATGACCTCTTTATCCTCAAATGATGCTGAAGTGTTTCACGCACTGTTCATTATTTCCTGCAGGAGCTTCAGCGTCTGGTCAGGTATAATGAGTCTGTCAGTGTTCATCACGGGTTTGAGGAAGATGAAGCGCAGGCCTGTGAGGAAAAACATCTTCCAGAACTCTTCATAACCACAGTCTCGGGTTCCAGATCCTTCATTCCCTGCAGACCTGAGTATGATGAAGATAACAGATGCAAACTCTCCGTGGAGATCTGGCTTCAGGTTAGGGATGTTTGGCAGCTAAATCATCTCTACAACATTTAGAAAGTAATATAGAAACACTTTAGAGTTAACATCAGGGCCGTGACACACCAATCCAGCGATTGGCTGATCTGTCGGCTAGTGTTTCGTGTGATTCTCACATTGGCCATTCAGCATGTTGAATCGGTCGCTCTGATTGGCTGTTCAGTTCAGCGACGTCAGTGCATGAGAATAAAATGATGAAAGCGAGCAAAGACGGCACAGACCGTTCATTCATTTTACATAATTTTACCTGAGCATTTCAATACGCATATGATAACATGAGCCGGCTGGAATGAAGAAAGTGATCAGCGTGATTGATAATCATAAGCATAAGCAATTTGTAATTAAGAAGAAGCAGAAACAAGCGATAGAAACATTGAAAAGTGAGAAAAGTGTTACTGAATAATTGTCTCATATTCATTCATGCTTATTCAATTCAATTCAAATTTATTTGTATAGCGCTTTTCACAATGCACATTGTCTCAAAGCAGCTTTACAGAAAGTGCATTTCAGAAATGTACATAGAAAAATACAGTTAGTTAATCATGTATTAATTTAGGGCATAACATATCGCCGGCGTTGAGTCGTCTCTTCACAGGCGTCGAGTCGCCTCTCCATATGCAGCAGAAAATTACTTAATTGGAAGATTGCTCATTTTGATTGTAAATATTTTCTGGTCAAACTTTAAATCTTCTGTGAGTTTGAAGGAACTGCTATAATAATCATAATTGTAATTTGTTACATTTATATAGGGCTTTTCTGGGTACTCAAAGTGCTTTACATGAAAGGGGGAATCTCCTCAACCAACTACTGTTATTCATCGTGTTGTTGACTTTTAACTCTTTTATACCCATATATCTACCCAAATCCTGGGTTGAGCCTTTTGGGTTATTTTTTCAGTATTTTGGTAGTTTTTGTGTAACCCAGCTCCTGGGTCAAACGTAACAACCCAGTGTTTGAGTAGTTTTCTTGTGTTACCCAGATCTTTGGTCAGACATGACATAACACAGGGATTGAGTTATTTATCGCAGGAAAAATAAAGGAATTATCAAGTAAGCCAGTGGTTGTATCGAGTAGCCTATTTAAAAAAAAAGTTTACAGGATTTAAGTTAATCCGTAGACATTAATGTAATAATTCAACCCGATCTCATGGAAATTCGTACGAATTTTACGAGGTGGCTAATTCGTAACAATTCGTACGACCTCACTCGTACGAATTAGTACGATTTTTGCTTAATCATACATATTTTATGAGTTGCCCAATTCGTATGAATTCCTACGAATGACCCCGCCCCTAAACCAACCCATCACGTGGGTTTAGACAAATCGTACAAATTCGTATGAATTCTAACGAATTAGCCACCTTTTTATCACTTGTACAAATTTGTACGAATTGGTCGTGAGATAGCGTTGAATAATTCATGTATGAAGTAAAAAACAAAAAACACATTATAGTAAAAATTAATCAACTATGCTGGGTTAAATCAAAAAAATAAAATTAAAAATTAACCCAGCATGTGTTCTGTTACCCAGCCCTTGGGTTGTTTTTAACCCAGTGTTTTTCTTGCAATTTCACCACACCAGTCTTGAGTTTGAAAACGCCGTATGTATTTCTGCACACACACACACACACACACACACACACACACACACACACACACACACACACACACACACACACACACACACACACACACACACACACACACACACACACACACACACCAACAGACACACACACACACAAAACACACACACACACACACACACTAGAAGCCGACTGACAGCCCGAGGCGACATGGATCTCGAGAGAAAGCAGAATAAAGAAGATCTTGATCAGCCCGAGGCGAAGACTCGAGAGATTAACACATCACAGCGAGTGACGGTGAAACACAACGTGTGTGCTTCTCCACACACACACACACACACACACACACACACACACACACACACACACACACACACACACACACACACACACACACACACACACACACCACACACACACACACACACACACACACACACACACCTGAACATGGAGAAAGAGCATCTGTGCTGCTTCTCTCTATCCGTTTCCCTTTGTGTGTTTCTCTCCTCCACCTGAAACACTGCAGTTCCAGCGATCGCCTTTCCTCTCTCTCTGTCTGCTTTATTCCCTCTCTTCCTCTTCTCATCTTTCACCCCTCAATATAACGTGTCGTTTTCTCAGACACTCGTCGTGTGAACAGCTCAGGATCTGATCTTATCAACATTATCTGTGTGCAGAAAGAGTGATGAGGCACTTGACAGTGAAACTCTGAGTTGTAATTTCCTTTTTATTTTGTAGTCTTAATTCCATGAAATCATTTTAAATGATTTAATTCCTTTAAATAAAATGACCATTATAAAATGACCCCCCCCCCCCCCCAAATATTGACCCCCCCCCCTGTCTATATTGTCTATTGTTTGAGTGGCCAAAGACTCTTCAAGCATCACAGATGGAGAATTGCAGAGATTGCTTGAGTCTTGAGGGTCAGAAAGCCTAAAGAAATATATCAAACACCCCTACATCACCACATGCTGTTCGGGAGGGTTTCAAGAAAAATCCTCCTCGCTCCTCCAAAAACAAACTCCAGCAGATTCAGCTGTCAGACTGGATCTTCAAACGGATCTGGATTCTGTGGTCAGATGAAACAAAAGTAAGGCTTTTTGGCAGCAAAACACGCTAGATGTGTTCGGTGCAAACAGGGATAAAAAGAATGCCATGCCTACGGTTATATAAACACACAGCTGGAGCTTATATGTTGTGGGTCTATTTTTTTGCTGGAGGTCCTGAACTTCTTGTTCGGATACATGGCATTATGGATTCTAGCAAAAACCAACAGATAAAAAATGAAAACCTGAATGTTGGTGCTGAATCCTGGAGGAGTTTTGATCTGGCTTACAGGTCTCAGTGTGGACTAGTCTCATCTTTATCTACATCCACACACTTTAAAGACTTCTGCAGCAGATGATGATGGCGTTCTGTGTGATGATGAGATCAACCAATCACAGGAGTCTTAGAAGTGTCTGTGATGATCTTAACCAATCAGAGCTCAGGCTGAGGTCATCACATGATTCAGAGCTTTACTGTGACTAAAGTTAGAGGGTTTTTGTGATTATCATCATCATTGTGGCTGCAGGAAAATGACACAGGACCAACAAATATAAGTGGGGTTTGTATTTTAATCCTTATAATTAGTTAGGAGTTCCTTTTTTTTTTTTTTTGTAGGTACACTGGGCAGAAGACCCACAACAAAACAAAACACAGTGCCAGTATATCTCTGGATTACACAGCAAATTGTTCACCCCAAAATAAAGGAAATATAAAAGTACATTGTGTCGCCTCTTATTGTGTGCAATAATAAAGAATAATGCAAATAATGAAACGCCAATAAAAATAATACAGTAGTAGTCCTCCCCCCCCCCCCCCCTGTGTTTCTTACGTTACACACTAATAAATCACTTCTTCCACGTGAACAGGCCTCGTCTGCACTCACACACTCACACACTAAACCCTGGATGATGACCAGTAATGGGTAAGTTACTCAAAAAAGTAATCCACTACAAATTACTGCTTTAAAATTGTAATTTGATTACATTACTGTTTACTGCATGTAAAAAGTAATCAGATTACTAATTACTTTACTTTCAAGTTACTTTGAAAACCTATTAAAACTACAAGAATAGACTACAAACTCATTTCTTTCTGTAATTTAATATTGCAGACATCATTCCCAAGTCTCCCGGAAGTTCCGGGAGTCTCCCGCATATTGATAGTGCGCGGCTCCCTGATGCCCGCAAATTAGTTAAAATCTCCCGGAATCGAGAGCGCACGAGCAAGAGTGTGCATGCGAGACAGAACACCGTGTAGCGCGCGCACGGCGGAGAGGGAGAGAGCGAGAGACCTTGCGTGTGTGTGTGTGTGTGTGTGTGTGTGTGTGTGTGTGTGTGGTGTGTGTGTGTGTGTGTGTGTGTGTGTGTGTGTGTGTGTGTGTGTGTGTGTGTGTGTGTGTGTGTGTGTGTGTGTGTGTGTGCCTCATGAAGCGCGTTCTCCGGTAATTCAGTAAACGCGCATGCTCATTAACTTACACATTTTACTAAATACTTTTTTATTAACTATACATTTGTAACGCAAGACCGCAAGTAACTTAATTTTATTGACATCAGTTACTGTAATCAAATTACATAATGATGACAAATTACACTCGAACAGCACACACACACACACACACACACACACACACACACACACACACACACGCTCATTTGTTCGTTCGCATTCGCGATGACGTCACCCGATGCCTCTTAAAGGACCCTTCAGTATTCTGCAGCAGATATGTCTCTTATTCAAATTAAAAGGACTAAGGCCCCTAACCATCACCTGGTTACATACTGCTTTCATTTAAGTTTTGCATCGGATCATCTTGATAAAACCGAACGGAATTACAGAGGAATTCCCCTAGTGTGTGTGAGGGGATGTGGTTTCACAGGTGTGTAGAACTGGAAGTCTGGTGTCCTCTCTGAAGTGGCCGTACTGTTCGTTACTCAGTAGCTGTGGGGGAAATAATGCATAAATAATATATATGTGTAAATAAAATAAACAGATGTTCAGCTGTTTTTTGATCATCTTTTAATTGCATTAATTAAGATATTAATGGGCTTTTGTCTGGAAAATGAAACAGGGATGGGCATAGCACTAAGGGTTAAAGTGTTCACTTTTTTGCTTCAGTAGAGCCAGTAACACCTAACAATGCCCTGGAAACCACCCAGAACACCCTAGCAACACCATAGCAACATGCTTTAATCACAATCACCCTGGAAACCACCCAGAACACCCTATCAACACCATAGCAACATGCTTTAATCACATTCACCCTGGAAACCACCCAGAAAACCCTACCAACACCATAGCAACATGCTTTAATCACATTCACCCTGGAAACCACCCAGAACACCCTAGCAACACCATAGCAACATGCTTTAATCACATTCACCCTGAATGCCTGGAAACCACCCACAACACCCTAGCAACAACATAGCAATGTGCTTCAATCACAATCACCCTGGAAACCACCAAGGACACCCTAGCAACAACATAGCAAATGTACTTCAATCACAATCACCCTGGAAACCACCCAGAACACCCTAGCAACAACATAGCAATGTACTTCAATCACAATCACCCTGGAAACCACCAAGGACACCCTAGCAACAACATAGCAATGTACTTCAATCACAATCACCCTGGAAACAACCCAGAACACCCTAGCAACAACATAGGGATGTACTTCAATCACAATCACCCTGGAAACCACCCAGAACACCCTAGATTGAAGTACATTGCTATGTTGTTGCTATGGTGTTCTGGGTTGTTTCCAGGGTGATTGTAATTGAAGCACATTGCTATGTTGTTGCTAGGGTGTCCTTGGAACACCCTAGCAACAACATAGCAATGCGCTTCAATTACAATCACCCTGGAAACCCCCAAGGACACCCAAGCAACAACATAGCAATGCGCTTCAATTACAATCACCCTGGAAACCCCAAGGACACCCTAGCAACAACATAGCAATGTACTTCAATCACAATCACCCTGGAAACCCCCAAGGACACCCTAGCAACAACATAGCAATGTACTTCAATCACAATCACCCTGGAAACCCCCAAGGACACCCAAGCAACAACATAGCAATGCGCTTCAATTACAACCACCCTGGAAACCACCCAGAACACCCTAGCAACAACATAGCAATGTACTTCAATCACAATCACCCTGGAAACCCCCAAGGACACCCTAGCAACAACATAGCAATGTACTTCAATCACAATCACCCTGGAAACCCCCAAGGACACCCAAGCAACAACATAGCAATGTGCTTCAATTACAATCACCCTGGAAACCACCCAGAACACCCTAGCAACAACATAGCAATGTACTTCAATCACAATCACCCTGGAAACAACCCAGAACACCCTAGCAACGACATAGCAATGTACTTCAATCACAATCACCCTGGAAACCACCCAGAACACCCTAGCAACAACATAGCAATGTACTTCAATTACAATCACCCTGGAAACAACCCAGAACACCCTAGCAACAACATAGCAATGTACTTCAATCACAATCACCCTGGAAACCCCCAAGGACACCCTAGCAACAACATAGCAATGCGCTTCAATTACAATCACCCTGGAAACAACCCAGAACACCATAGCAACAACATAGCAATGTACTTCAATCACAATCACCCTGGAAACAACCAAGGACACCCTAGCAACAACATAGCAATGTGCTTCAATTACAATCACCCTGGAAACCACCCGGAACACCCTAGCAACAACATAGCAATGTACTTCAATCACAATCACCCTGGAAACCACCCAGAACACCCTAGCAACAACATAGCAATGTACTTCAATCACAATCACCCTGGAAACCACCCAGAACACCCTAGCAACAACATAGCAATGTACTTCAATCACAATCACCCTGGAAACCACCCAGAACACCCTAGCAACAACATAGCAATGTACTTCAATCACAATCACCCTGGAAACCCCCAAGGACACCCAAGCAACAACATAGCAATGTGCTTCAATTACAACCACCCTGGAAACCACCCAGAACACCCTAGCAACAACATAGCATTGTACTTCAATCACAATCACCCTGGAAACCACCAAGAACACCCTAGAAACGCCATAGCAAACTGCTTCAATCACAGTCACCCTGGAAACCACCCAGAAAAACCTCACGGTCATGGTCATTGTACTTGTCAAACATATTTATATGCATTAGTGTCACAGTATGACCTAGTTTGACTCATCATGCTGTTTAGAGTTAAATGTGTTAGGATAATATGTAACTTTGCTTACAATTTACATTTAACATATTTGCTTAAATATGTAAAAAAAAAAAAAAAAACACACAAAGGAAAGTCTCACTGATGTGGATGTAATCAATGTAATTAAACATATCCTTGTACATCTTTTAAAAATTCTCATTCTGGAAAAATTGATTTTGATAAAAGGGATAATAAGTTGTAACATGTCCTTGCAGAAAATCATGTGAAGAAAAAAAACAAGTAGGGAAAAAAACACATTGCAAAACATCAAACTACAATAATGTCACGGGTGAAACAGGAGACGGACAGTTGGTAAGTGAAACATGTTTATTTTTGGAACAGCAGAAGCAGACGGAGTTATGGTGAGTATCTTAACAGAAGATAATTGGATGGACTTAGCCACAGGAATAATCAGAGTCTCTGTTACAGATGATGATGACCCGTCACTGGAAAGGGCTGCAGTAGAACGGCTGGGAACTGGAGACGGCAGATGATGATGAAGACAATCCGATAGGAACAGGTGAGTAGCAGGTAAGTTGCAGGTAAGTCTTTGGTATATCATGGAGAGTCTGAGTGTCTATGTAACGACGAGACCAGACAATGACTGTGAGTGTGAGAGTGGTATTTAAGGTGGTGGGATGATGAGGTGCAGGTGATGGTGATTAGAACTCAGGTGATAGTGAACGAGTAAATGAGTGAGTGGGAGGAGTGAGTGAATGAGTGGGAGGAGAGTGTGGATCTGCTGGAATCCTGACAGTACCCCCCTCCTCCGAGGCGGCTCTTGACGACTGCGAAGAGGGATGAGTTCGACGACGAGGTCTGCCACGGGGCCTGGGAGCTGGGCGATCAGGACGACTGGTGTGAAATTGTTGAAGGAGAGTTGGGTCCAGGATGTCGTCCCGAAGAACCCACGACCGTTCCTCAGGACCGTAGTCCTCCCAGTCCACTAGATATTCCAGTCGAGGACCTCGTCGCCGTGAGTCCAAGATGGTGCGGACTCGGTATATGGACTCGTCCTCTATTGGGATAGGAGGAGGAGGTTCGATGGCCGGGTCAGGTTCTGTGGGAGGAGAGAAGACAGGTTCAATGAATGGTTTTAACAGAGACACATGGAATGATGGAGAGATCCGGTACTGTCGAGGGAGATTGAGTCTGTAGGTGACCTCGTTCAGCTGCCTCTGCACGGTAAATGGACCGATGTATCGAGGACTCAGCTTACGGCAAGGCAGGCGGAGGCGCATGTCCCGGGTCGAAAGCCACACCTTCTGTCCTGGCACATACTGCGATGGTTCGATCCGATGACGATCCGCTTGGTCCTTGTGTCTCCGCACTGCCTGCTGTAGATGCACGTGAGCCGAGTCCCATACCCCCTCGCTCTGCTGGAACCAGTAGTTTACAGCTGGTACGTCCGAGGGCTCACCAGACCAAGGGAAGAGAGGAGGTTGATAGCCGAGGATACATTGGAAGGGGGTGAGACCGGTGGTGGACTGTTGAAGAGAGTTTTGTGCGTATTCGGCCCACGGAAGGTACTGGCTCCAGCTGTCCTGGTACTGGTGGCAATAAGTCCGCAGGTAACGTCCAATCTCCTGAATCTTTCGCTCAGTCTGGCCGTTAGTCTGAGGATGGTATCCAGATGACAGGTTTACTGTTACTCCGAGGAGCTTGAAGAAAGCTCGCCAAACTCTTGATACAAACTGAGGGCCTCGATCCGACACTATGTCCTCTGGGATGCCGAAGTTTCGGAATACGTGAGTGAAGAGGGCTTCGGCGGCTTCAAAGGCGGTAGGGAGTCCAGGTAAGGGAATCAATTTACAGGCCTTTGAGAATCGGTCCACGACCACGAAGACACAGGTATGGTTGTTAGATCTGGGCAGGTCCGTCATGAAGTCTACCCCGATATGAGACCATGGACGACGAGGAAGCGGAAGAGGGACTAGCTTGCCTTCTGGTAGTCTTCGGGGAGTGTTGGTAACGGCACAGACTGAGCATCCTTTGACGTAGCGAGCAACATCCTGAGAGATGGTTGGCCACCAGTACCGATTACTGAGGAGCGAGAGGGTACGCCTGCTACCTGGATGTCCAGAGCCCGGAGTGGTATGAGCAGAGTCCAGAAGGGCCGTTCGAAGGTGACGTGGTACGAAGGCACACCCCTCTGGACCTCCCGGCGGAGCGGGATGAAGGCGGTTCTCTTGGGATATCTGCTGGTCGATGTCCCAGACGATAGGACTTACAAACACGGCTGGAGGGAGGATAGGTTCTGGAAGAGGGTCCTCACTTGATGGATGATACAGACGGGATAGAGCATCTGCCTTACAGTTCTTAGAACCGGGTCGGTAGGACACAAGGAAGTCAAAGCGTGTGAAGAATAGTGCCCATCGGGCCTGGCGGGGATTAAGTCTCTTAGCCTCTCTGAGGTACTCCAAATTGCGGTGGTCGGTAATGACCTCAAAGCGATGGTTTGCTCCCTCCAGCCAGTGTCTCCACTCCTCTAATGCCAACTTGATGGCGAGCAGTTCTCGATTTCCAATGTCGTAGTTCCGCTCCGCCGGGGACAGCTTTTTAGAGAAGAAGGCACATGGATGGAGTCTGGGAGGATCACCCTGCCGCTGTGACAGGACCGCCCCAACTCCGGTGGAGGAAGCATCCACCTCTACAACGAAAGGGATCTCTGGGTTCGGATGAACTAGGACTGGGGCGGTCTGGAAGGCTTCCTTTAGGCGTTCGAAGGCTGAGATGGCTTCGGGCGATAAGGACAGAGATTTGGGCCGGCCTCGGAGAGAAGAAGTCAGAGGAGAGCTGATGTGACTGTAGTTGTTGATAAACCTTCGGTAAAAATTGGCAAATCCTAGGAAACGTTGGAGGTCTTTTACCGTAGAGGGTTGAGGCCAGTTTTGGATAGTCTCCACCTTCCTCTGGTCCATCCGAACTCCATGTTGGTCGATGAAGTAACCCAGGAACTGAACTGAAGGGGTATGAAACTCACACTTTTCAAGTTTGAGGTAGAGCTTGTGAGCTCGCAGCTTTTCCAGGACAGCAGTGACATGGCGATGGTGTTCAGAGAGAGATGAGGAATAAATGAGGATGTCATCTATGTAGACCACCACAAACTTATTAAGATATTCCCGGAAAACCTCATTCATGTACCCCTGAAAGACTGCTGGGGCGTTGGACAGCCCGAAAGGCATTACCCGGTATTCATAATGTCCAGAGGGAGTGATGAACGCCGTCTTCCACTCATCACCCCGACGAATTCGGATGAGATTATATGCACTGCGAAGATCAAGCTTTGAGAAGATTCGGGCTCCACGCAACTGTTCCAAGGCTGCTGGGACCAGAGGAAGGGGATAGCTGAATTTTACTGTTTGAGAGTTGAGATGGCGATAGTCAATGCACGGCCGCAGGCCTCCGTCCTTTTTTGCCACGAAGAAGAAGCTCGCAGCGGCAGGGGAAGTAGATGGACGAATGAACTCCTGTTCGAGGGCTTCCTCCACATACTCCTCCATGGCCTTCTGCTCCGGGATGGACAAAGGGTACACACGGCCTTTAGATAGAGTAGCTCCAGGTAGCAGGTCGATAGCACAGTCCCATGGCCGATGAGGTGGAAGTTTGGTTGCCAACTGTTTGCTGAAGACGTCCTGGAACGCCCTGTACTCCACTGGAATTTCCACCTGATGTTGTACCTCGGGACTCTCGATACTGGTGGAACAGACGGAAATCTCGGATCTTCCCTCAGGAGGTGAGTATACCATGGAGGATTCGTGGCTGACTTTCTTAACCGGTGCTAGACAGGAATGGAAACACTGTTCTCCCCAGTGAAGGACTTCTCCAGAGCTCCAGTCGATAGTAGGTTGGTGTTGGATCATCCAAGGGCGTCCCAGGATGAGCTCAGCAGTTGACTCCTCCAGCACCATAAAGGAAATCTCCTCTGAGTGTAGACATCCTACGCGGAGCGTCAGTGTGGGGGTAACGTGACGAATTCGACCTCGACCCAGCGGCTTACCCTGGATAGTCTGTACGCGGAGATCCAGATGACTTCTGAGTTTACGGATATTCAATTTCTGGAGGAGTTGCGTCGATATGAAGTTCCCCGCTGAGCCAGAGTCGAGGAGAGCTTGTGCAGAGACACATACAAGAGGGGTTAGAAGATGAACTGTTGTACGGTTCAGGGTAGCCATCTTGGGTGGAATTTGAATTGTACTCACCGCTGGGCGTTGAGGCCGAATGGGACAGGTGTCGATGAGATGCCCGTTACCTCCACAGTACAAACAGAGACGGTTCTGGATGCGTCGCTGACGTTCCGTGAGAGAGAGATGTGTGGAATCCACTTGCATGGCTTCTGGTGCTGGAGGGGTGACAGATGGAGCCGTGGACGGAGGATGTGCAGCGGTCGTTAGCGTTTCACAGGCCGTCAAACGTTGAGACACTCGGAGGGTCTTTTGAATAAGATTTTTCCAGTCCCAACGAATCCTCGTAAACCACAACTAGCTGTCTAATGTTCGGATTGAGACCATGACGAAAGGCAGTGATCAGGGCAGTTTCATTCCAACCACTGGATGCCGCCAGCGTGCGGAATTGGAGAGCATATGTGCTCACAGAGGATTTGCCTTGACGGAGATTAAATAGTTGATCATGTACAGATAAATCCGAAGCAGTCTGTCCAAAAACCTCCTTAAAGTGTTGGCAGAAACTTGGTAATGATTTAATCACAGGAGAATCTGAATTCCACAAGGATTGAGCCCACTGGAGAGCTCGGCCGGACAGCAGTGAGGTGATAAAGGCTACGCGAGCTGAATCATTGGTGAATTTATGTGCTTGTATCTGGAAGTAAAGTGAAACTTGAAGTAAAAAACCGCTGCAATCCTCCGCCTCGCCGGAGTATGTCGCTGGTTGGGCCATGGGACTTGCAGAGGCAGCTGACGAAGCAGCGGGTGTTTGCGGAAGTGGTTGTCGGCGGGCTGACTGAAGGATATCCTCGGGAATCATAGGCAGATTATCTGGTGGTGAAGGAAGTAGCGACTGACGAACAGCTTGAACCAGTTTCCAGGAATGGATCAGGAGATGGATTTTCTCCGGGCTCCGTTGGGTTCTGCATTTTGTGGTCTGGTCTTCTGTCACGGGTGAAACAGGAGACGGACAGTTGGTAAGTGAAACAATGTTTATTTTTGGAACAGCAGAAGCAGACGGAGTTATGGTGAGTATCTTAACAGAAGATAATTGGATGGACTTAGCCACAGGAATAATCAGAGTCTCTGTTACAGATGATGATGACCCGTCACTGGAAAGGGCTGCAGTAGAACGGCTGGGAACTGGAGACGGCAGATGATGATGAAGACAATCCGATAGGAACAGGTGAGTAGCAGGTAAGTTGCAGGTAAGTCTTTGGTATATCATGGAGAGTCTGAGTGTCTATGTAACGACGAGACCAGACAATGACTGTGAGTGTGAGAGTGGTATTTAAGGTGGTGGGATGATGAGGTGCAGGTGATGGTGATTAGAACTCAGGTGATAGTGAACGAGTAAATGAGTGAGTGGGAGGAGTGAGTGAATGAGTGGGAGGAGAGTGTGGATCTGCTGGAATCCTGACAAATAAGATGTAAAATATATATATTATGGATTATATAATATATATAGGCAAGGCAAGGCAAGGCAAGGCAAGGCAAGGCAAGGCAAGTTTATTTATATAGCACATTTCATACACAATGGTAATTCAAAGTGCTTTACATAGGAGAAAACAAAAGAATCAAAACAAATAAGAATAATTAAAACAGTTTAGAATAAAAAATAAAATAAAGTACAGTAAAAACAGTCGGGCGAACAGTGGCACAGTGCTCATTCAGTAAATGCATGGCTAAACAGAAGTGTTTTGAGTCTGGATTTGAATGTGACTACTGTAGGAGCACATCTGATCTCTTCTGGAAGCTGGTTCCAGCTGCGGCTGGCATAGTAGCTAAAAGCAGACTCTCCTTGCTTAGAGTGAACCCTTGGTATTTCTAACTGATGCGATCCTAATGATCTGAGTGATCTGTTGGGTTTATATTCAGTGAGCATATCTGCAATGTATTTAGGTCCTAGCCCATTGAGTGATTTATATACCAGTAATAATACTTTAAAATCAATCCTAAATGTAACTGGTAGCCAGTGTAAAGACCTGAGGATTGGGGTGATATGTTCATATTTTCTGGTTCTGCTCAGAATCCTAGCAGCAGCGTTCTGTATGAGCTGCAACTGTCTAATGGTCTTTTTAGGAAGGCCAGTGAGGAGTCCATTACAGTAATCCACCCTGCTGGTGATGAAAGCATGCACAAGTTTCTCTAAGTCTTGACTGGAAACAAAGCATCTAATTCTTGCAATATTTTTCAGATGATAGTATGCTGATTTAGTAATTGCTTTGACATGACTACTGAAACTAAGGTCTGACTCTAGAGACACACCAAGATTCCTGACTTGATTTTTAGTTGTTAGACCTCTAGAGTGAAGGTATGCATTCACCTTGAGAACTTCATCTTTGTTTCCAAACGCAATGACTTCAGTTTTGTCTTTGTTTAACTGAAGAAAGTTTTGGCACATCCAACCATTTACTTCATCAATGCATTGGCACAGGGAGTCAATGGGGCTGTAATCGTTAGGCGATAGGGCTAAGTAGAGCTGTGTGTCGTCTGCATAGCTGTGGTAAGAGATTCGGTTCTTTCTCATTATTTGGCTCATTGGGAGCATATACAGGTTGAATAGGAGTGGCGCAAGAATTGAACCTTGGGGGACTCCGCATGTCATGGATGTCCACTCAGACTTATGGTCTCCTATACTCACATAATAACCTCTCCCTTCTAAGTATGACCTGAACCATTTTAGGACTATCCCAGAAAGCCCCACCCAGTTTTCCAGCCTGTCAAGAAGTATGTTGTGATCGACAGTGTCAAATGCAGCACTGAGGTCGAGTAGTACCAGCACTGATAATTTGCCTGTATCAGTATTTAAGCGAATATCATTTATTATCTTTATGAGAGCTGTCTCTGTGCTGTGATGCGATCGGAAACCAGATTGAAAATTGTCAAAGTATCCATTCAAGCTTAAGAATTTGTTCAGCTGATTGAAGATAACTTTTTCAATGATCTTGCCTATGAAAGGAAGATTTGAGATCGGTCTATAATTGCTTAAGATGGTCTTATCCAGATTGCTCTTTTTTAGGAGAGGTTTGACAACTGCAGTTTTCAGGGAGTTTGGAAAACTCCCAGAGAGAAGTGAGGCATTTACCACTTCTAGGAGATCTGCTTCTAAACTGTTTAACACACTTTTGAAGAAAGATGTGGGAAGTGCGTCAAGGGCACAGGTTGATGTTTTTAGGTGTTGTACGGTTTCTTCCAAAATTTTGCCATCAATTTCTTCGAAATCAGACATAGTAACTACTTTCTCAGGTAGTGGTCGGATCTGTTTGACCCCAGCGCAACTCAAGGATGAGCTGATCACCTTTCTGATATTATTGATTTTCTCAGAGAAGAAAGAAGCAAACTCACTGCACTTGCTGTCTGATAGCATTTCACTGGGAATCTGGCTTGGGGGGTTTGTCAGTCTCTCTACAGTAGCAAAAAGAGTGCGTGTGTTGTTTAAGTTGCTGTTTATAATATTCGAAAAGAAAGTCTGTCTAGCTTTGCCTAGTTCCATATTAAAAGCATGGATGCTGTCTTTGTAGATGTTATAATGGACTACAAGTTTTGTCTTCCGCCACATGCGCTCTGCTCTTCTGCATTGTCTTTTCATGTTTTGCACCGCTGTTGAGTTTCTCCAAGGTGCTTTTTGTCTACCACTATTCTTCCTGACTTTCACAGGAGCAATATCATCAATTACACTTTTAATTTTTGAGTTAAAAGATTCAAGGAGAAAATCAACAGAGTCAGCAGATATGCTTGGTTTTAAAGATATAGCCTTCATAAATAGCACACTAGTGTTCTCATTTAAGCATCTCTTCTTGACAGACACAGATCTAGCTTCAATGGCAGGGGAGATCAATATATCAAAGAAAATACAGAAATGATCAGACAGTGCTACATCCTTAATAACAATCGATGAGGTGTTTAGACCCGTACTGATAAGTAGATCTAGAGTGTGTCCACGATTATGTGTGGGTCCATGTACATGCTGAGTCAGATCAAACGTTTTTAAAACAGTTTTGATTTCTTTTGCCATATTGTTTTCGGCATTATCTATGTGGATGTTAAAATCTCCAGCAATGGCAAAACAGTCAAACTCTGAGGAAATTGTTGATAACAGTTCTGTAAAGTCCTCAGCAAAGGCTGGAGAGTATTTTGGAGGCCTGTAAATAATGATAAGTAAAATTCGTGGAGCACCTTTTAACACAATACCCAGATATTCGAAACACGGGTAATTCCCAAATGATATTTGCTTATATTGATAGACATCTTTAAAAAGAGCAGCTAAGCCCCCGCCTCTCTTACCCGCTCTGCAAACACTCATAAAAGTAAAGTTAGGAGGGGATGTTTCATTGAGGACTGTTGCACTGCAGCTGTCTTCTAGCCAAGTTTCATTTAGCAACATAAAGTCCAGGTTGTTTGTGGTTATTAAGTCGTTGACCAGAAGTGATTTATTATTAAGTGTGCGGATGTTTAAAAGTGCTAACTTAACAGTCGTACTTTTTGTCCCCAAAGCGATCTTAGTTTGGCGTGTAATAGGCACCAGATTAGATGGGTTTGCTGTACGGCTTTTGAAGGCCTTAGACTTTCTATCATGTAATTGAACAGCAATAGAGAAAGATTCAGGCACACTGGGTTCCCGCTTGTTTTGTAAACATTTAAGAAAGTTACTGTTATCATAGCGGGGACCCGGCACATATCACTGAGAGCTGGTATCAGTTGTTTTTGGTTCACCGCGAGCTGCTGGAGGAGGGTGTTGGCCCTGGCGCTGTGGCAGAAGGCCGAAGAGCTCTCACAGGAGGATGGGGAGGGCGAGGGCGAGCTGGGCCCGCAGGCTTTGGTGGTTGTGGGGCCTGCCGTTTTTTGGGTGACATCTGGGGGCTTGCAGCAAAAGAATGGGATAGTTTGGTTCCAGCATACACCAGTTGTTCCATTTTCTCTGAGAAGCACAGAAGTGGAGATGCTGGAGAGAGAGATAGCGTGTCTGGTGTTTGCTGTTGCTCTGGTGTTATCGGAGGCTGTAATATGCTGTCCTGGATTTCCTGGCTGTTTTCCAGAAAGTCGTCCTTGGGTGCTGAATCTTCTAGCAGTTCTAGTATGTCACAGTCTGTCTGTGGTGAGCTCTGTGGGCAGGACTCAGCTGAGATTGTGTGCGTGAGCAGAGGTTGTTGTGGCTGAGTGGTGTTATCATTGTCCTTGTGTGATGTGTCAGCCGCATGTCCATTCAGGTGCTGAAGTGAAGTCCTGTGGTCATTCATACCATGTCCAGGTGTGTGTGTGCCATTCAGGTTGAGTGGATTGGCACACACTGCAGAAGGATGATGGAGGGAGAAGTAGATATTGTCCTTTAGCACTCTTGAACCAAGTTTGTTTGGGTGGAGCCCATCCTGTTGAAACAGTTGCCTCTGACTCCAGAAAAGATAGAAGTTGTCAATGAAGTTCACTCCTTTTATATTGCAGGTTTTTTGCAGCCATGTGTTAAGCCCAAGCAACCGTGAAAACCTGTTTGTTCCTCTTGCTGGTAGTGGTCCACTGATGAATGTCTGAACTTTCAGTCTTTCAAGTGTTTCAAAAAGTTCATTGAAATCCTTCTTAAGGAGTTCTGACTGCCCTTTATGAATATCATTCTTCCCCACATGAACAATGAGTCGATTTGCAGTCTTATGTTTCATCAGAATGTTCTGAAGTTCCCTGTTTACATCAGAAGTTGTTGCTTGTGGAAGGCAGCATGTAGTTGTGTCCTGCTACTAATGTTTCTGATTATGGAGTCACCCACTATCAGAGTCCTGGGCTCGGCTGCGCTCTGAGCTGAGTGCCGCTGTCTGCTCGACCTTGAGCGCCCGTTAGCAGGGTTAGCTACTGGCTGATTCAGTCTGTGTTCGATCATATTCATCACATTCAGGGATTCCTCATTCATTAATACTTCAAATCTGTTCTCAAGATGTATAGGCGGTGGTAGGAGACCAGTGTTTGCAATCCTTGTCAGAGCCGTATCTGGGGTAGAGGATGCTATTGCAGCAATATGTGATGCTCGGGACAATCTGATGTCTCGAGTGCCTTTGGGTCTCGCCCCTGTTTGTGCCATCGATTTGTAAGTCGATCGGTTTGTTTCTCTACACTCAGTATGGCCTGTCGAGGAGGACTAGATTCATGGGACTCACCGGCTGTATGCTGAGGGCGTCCATGATGAAGCTCTGTTGTATGTTCCGTCTGGTTTGGTGGTCCCACAAGTAACTTTGTTCAAGAACTGCAACCTGTAAAGTCTCTGCAGTTTGTCCAAGTAGATTCAGAGAGGCATTTTCTCTTATCCTTATGAATGTAGGCAGTTGTGTTTTCTCTTCCCCGGAATGTAAGCTTTCAGTGGGAGGCTGGTCGGAGACAAGAATTCTGCTTTTTTTCTAGTAATCAAGTGTTTGAGCACTGTGCTGATTTGCTGAAGTTAAAATTAGGTGATAAAAGGAAATAAAATATAAAACTATAAACGATAGAGCAATAAAAAATATAAAAGCGATAGAGCAAAGCACGGAGCAGTAAGCAGGAGCGTCCGAACAGTAGCTGAGCAGGAAGTAGTTAATAATATACATTATAAAAATATTTAAAACAATATTTTTAATAATATACATTATAAAAAAACAAGACTTTTAATTGCTTACAGTAAGCTTAACTAATTATTAAACACTGATTGCGATGTCACTATTTTCACCTGAGAGTAATTATTGGTTTTATTTGATGATCTTCATTTGTAAAAGTGCCATTTTGTCAAGACTTGTTGCCGAAATGTTGGGCGTGTGTGTGTGTGTGTGTGTGTGTGTGTGTGTGTGTGGTGTAAGAGTGTGTGTGGTGCGTGTGTAATCTCTTCTTCAGTTGCTGACTCACTATGTGGTTTCATGTGCTGAAACTCATTAATGACTCTAAGCATGTGAGTTTGTTATTCTAACCGAATGTAAGCTTCATTTCCAGTAAATACAACAGTGCGTGTGTGTGTGTGTGTGTGGTGTGTGTGTGTGTGTGTGTGTGTGTGGGGTGTGTGTGTCACATTAAACATGTGTAGAATTATAATTTCTCATAAAAATAAAAACAGAGAAACACTTTCTGGAGAAACAAAATTACATTGTTTTCCGTCTTCCTGTTTTCTGAAAATGTTTTAAAATGAAGTTTATGCTTAAAACAAGAACAAATATTTGTCATGGAGTCAGAAACTTGTTTTCCATTTGATTTAAAGGGATAGTTCACCCCAAAATGAAAATTCTGTCAGTAATTACTCTCCCTCATGTTGTTCTAGCCCCGTAAGACTTTCGTTCATCTTAGGAACACAAATGAAGATATTTTTGATTAAAGGGTACCTATTATGGCATTTAAAATGTTCCTAATATTGTTCTGGGAGTCCCCGACAACAGTTTTACATGCATGCAATGACAAAAAACACTTTTGTTGTCTTATAATATGCATTTATTTTACCTGATTTGCTCACCGACTCCCTAATGATTCGTTTGACGACCCATTTTTCAAACTCCGCCTTTGTGTGACGCTAATCTGCGGTGATTGGTCAAACGACCCAGTCAGTTATTTTTCGCGTTAACCCAAAGCTTAAACATATTATTGATAAAGCACTGCAGTACTACAATACGTTCTATTCTTTATGACAACTCCAATAACAACGACAAACATTTTACATATTTCAAAAAAACACACACACAGCTTGGAGACCTAAGCGCTGAGCGTAACTGAACACACACACCACACACACACAACACACACACACACACACACACACACACACACACACACACACACACACACACACACACACACACACACACACCACACAAAACACACACAACACACACCACACACACACACACACACACACACACACACACACACAGCAGCCACTACCTGAGCAACACACACACACACACACACACACACACACACACACACACACACAACCACACACACACACACACACACACACACACACACACACACACACACACACACATACACACACACACACACACACACACACACACACACACACACACACACACACACACACACACACACACACACACACACACACACACACTTATTGAGCATGCTACAAAACCCATAAAAAGCAACAATTATTAACAGTACTTACAGGTTGTGATTCGTCGGAGGAAGCTGATCCAAATAAACTTGGTACTGAACCTTCCTTCAGTATCAGCCGACTCGCGAATCCACACTTGAAAGCATTTATGTTTGTAAAGGAATCCTCATTAAAATAACGCGAACACAGCTCAAGGTGGCTATACTTGTGTGGTATAGTTGTAAATATAAACTCTAGCCACTGATTCTTCACATGCTTGTCCCTGGGCAGTGAAAAAAAAGTTCGCTTTTGATTCGCACTTCAGAACAGCTCGTCGACATGTTGTTTTCACTGTTTTCTGGCGCGCGCAATGAGTGGGCGTATCTTATTCAAATAATTTGTACAAGTGACGTACGAAAGTGCATCGTTCGTCTATCGATTCATATCAGCGACTCAGAGTCGAGTCTTACTTTTGAGAGACAATAACTTTGTATACGGTGAACTTTCATATTTAAAACTTTGCAGGATGTTTTTGTTCACTTAGATCTATGTTACACACTACATGAAAGGTAATTTTCAAAATTCCATGATAGGTACCCTTTAAATCTGAGAGCTGGGTCACTCCTCCATAGGCTTCTGGGAATGAAACCTGACAGCCCCGAAAAGTCATTAAAGACATCGTTAAAATAGTCCAAGTGATTATAGTGACTCGATCTTAAGTTTATCAAGCGACGAGAATACTTTTTGAGTGCAAAAAAACAAACAAAAATAACGATTTTCTTCAAGTATTCATTTCCTTCTCTGTTTGGCCTTTAGCTTTCACTCAGTGTAATTGCGCAGCGCTTCTGGTTGAACGTCACACGCATCACACACATGACCAGCGTCGGCCAATAGTGAGCCTACGTGTGACGTATAACACAGAAGCGCTGTGCTGTTACACTAAGTGAAAGCTAAAGGCCAAACAGAGAAGGAAATAAATACTTGAAGAAAATCGTTATTTTTGTTTGTTTTTTTTGCGCTCAAAAAGTATTCTCGTCGCTTGATAAACTTAAGATCGAGTCACTATAATCACTTGGACTATTTTAACGATGTCTTTAATGACTTTTCGGGGCTGTCAGGTTTCATTCCCAGAAGCCTATGGAGGAGTGACCCAGCTCTCAGATTTAATCACAAATATCTTCATTTGTGTTCTGAAGATGAACGAAAGTCTTACGGGGTGGAACAACATGAGGGAGAGTAATTACTGACAGAGTTTACATTTTGGGGTGAACTATCGCTTTAAGTATATATTTCTGACTTAACTGACAGACATTTGTTGTTGTTTTAAGCATAAACTCCCTTTATTTTGATACATTTTTCTAAAAATAAATTTTAAATATATATATATGTACAGAGATATATAACTTCATTGTTAGAGGGCTGTAAAATGAATGTGGATCAGCTCAGACAATTAGATGACTCTGAGTTTGGGTTGTTTGAGTTTATATTGAGATATCTGACTTTTATCAGACATTTTGGTGTCTTGAGCAAATCTTTTTGAGCATATAGTCAAGATCTCTTCTGAAACTCGTCAGATTACTGAGTCTTCTCAGCAGAACTAAAGCAGCTTAAATAGTTCATTTCTAATATACATCCGCTTCATTCATTTCTCTTGTGAAATCATGATGTACTGTATAGCGTTGTTTGAGTTTTGCCGTAACAGTACAGTCATTTTTGTTGTCAATAATAACTCATATCCGTAATATCCGGAAAGATGATTACGCAGAGCCATAAAGCTGAAACAGTTCTGACACAAAACCAACTTATTTCTCTCTCAGTATTTTTCTGTATAAATATATAAACATTGTTAAATCAAGATGCATTTATTTGAGAAGCAATTTGACACAAGCTATTGGTAACACTTTACAATAAGGTTCATTAAGGTAAATTAAGAATGAACAATACTACTACAGCATTCATTAATCTAGTTAATAATAATAATTTCAACATTTACTAATATGTTATTCAAATCAAAGGTTAGTGAATAGTGAACTAACATGAACTAACAATGAACAGCTGTATTTTTATTAACTAACATTAACAAAGATTAATAAATTAACAAATGTATTGCTCATTGTTAGTTCATGTTAGTTAATACATTAATGTTAACTAATGAACCTTATTGTAAAGTGTCACCAAGATATTAAGTCTTGTGCTGTGTGACAAATCTAATTTGGTGTAACGGGTCAAAAATGACCCAGCAATTGCTTGTAAATCTCAGGTTATACTGTATTATCACTAAATATTGGATTCAATCTTTTCATCAACTTGTTTTCTGTCCATTAGCACAGGTGTTGTGTTTCTGTTGTGGATCTGATTGACTGTGTCTTATTGACCTGAGTTTATACACCTCAGTTTTTGAGTGAAATGGTTTGGTCAAAGAGACACAGTCAATCAGATCCAAACCAGAAACACAAAACCTGTGCTAATGGACAGAAAACAAGTTGATGAAAAGATTGAATCCAATATTTGGCAATAACACAGCATAACCAGAGATTTATAAGCACTATTTTTTATTACAGTAATTTTGCTTCTCCAGTAAGTGTATCTTGATTTAAGAATGTTTAGATATTTGTACTGGAAAATGAGACAGAAACACTGAGGAAGAAGTTCATTGTTTGCAGTGCAACATTCACGATACAGAAGACAAAGAGAAAGCGGACAAGAGTCAGACATAGTGTGTGTGTGTGTGTGTGTGTGTGTGTGTGTGTGTGTGTGTGTGTCCTGAAGTGACCTCGCTGGGTTTGTGTTATTGTTTAAGCCCATCCCAGATGTTGGATCAGATTTCGCGAGTCTCTGCCAAGAGAAACACCCGTCGGTCCCTCTCGCTCCTCACTCCCGGTTAAAGCGGCAGAAACTACATTTAAAACACTTCCAAGGAAAAGACAAGCATATTGTCACGATGTTTCCCAACACTTTCAAAGGCAGCCGACAGGGAAACCTCACAAATGAACTTCTGTTTTCCTAAACGTGTTTCGGTGGAGTTTCACGCTCAGATTCTGCTTCTGTGTGTCACCACACACACACACACACACACACACACACACACACACACACACACACACACACACACACCACACACACACACACACACACACACACACACACACACACACACACACACACACACACACCACTACACACACACACACACACACACACACACACACTTGTACATCTATCTTTATGAGGACATTCATTGACACAATACAATCTCTAGCCGCTTACCCTAACCTTACTCATCACAACAAAGTGCTTAACCAAACCTGACCCTAAACCTACCCTTAACCTAATTATAACCGTATCCCTAAAACCAAGTCTTGACCCTCAAACAGGCTTTAAAGGGGTCTCAGAAAGTGAGGACCGCCAAATGTCCTCTCTTTACTCTCTTTGTCCTCACTCCAATGGTCTAAAACTCAAACTGGTCCTCACAAAGATAGTTGTACAAGTACACACACACACACACACACACACACACACACACACACACACACACACACACACACACACACACACACACACACACACACACACACACACACACACACACACACACACACACACACACACACACACACACACACACACACACACACACACACACACACACACACACACACACAGGGTGTTTGGTCAGAGTGTCAGACGGGTGTTATATGCAGGCCTGTATTACTAGTTATATTCACACAGCTTTTAAAAGCACACTGTATTTAGTATTTCAGTGTTAATGATAAAACCCATATGCATAAAAATATGTTGTGCAAACTGAAGGAAACCACGGTGTGGAAAACCACTGAGAACATAGAAATGCCCAGTTAACTGCCTAAAACTCCCCATAACATGATGGTGATGGGCTTTACACAGTATTTATGTTATTATATTCTCATTTAATATATTCATTCTCTGTTCATTAATCAGAAAGAAGCTGAAGATTCCAGAAATGAGCATCTTGATTTATAATTGATACGGAAAGAGTTTGGCGTTAACATGCTGAAGCTAATATGCAAAATAATAATAATAATAATAATAATACACTCAGTCCATTTCAATTAGTTTTTATGCTCTACTATTTTAATATACTCTCCATATTTCCATACTCTCCATATTTCTTTACAATTTTTTTTATTTAGAATAAAATATGAATCTATTGTTTATAGACAAAAATATAAATCTATTGTTTTTTTTACTTTTATTTTGATTACTGTGTATTATTGTGAAGCACCTTAGTCAAATTCAGTTATATTATTTTACGGTTTACTTTACTTTATTTCTCTATTTTTACTTTATTTTGAATGGAATATAAGTTTTTACATAAAAGTTTTTACCTGTATGATGATTATTTACTGTATGAAGCACTTGGTCAAAAGTTCTATTATTTTAATATTTACTTTCTATTCTATATTTCTGTATATTTTTATTTATTTAATAAAATAAAATAGAAATCTATTAATCATTTAAGTTTATATTTGTTATTTATTGAAACATTTTAATCAACTTGTTTAAATGTGCTATATTACAAAAAGTTGAGTTCTATTATTTTAATATTTACTTTCTATTCTTTATTTCTGTACTATTTTAATTTATATTTAATAAAATAGAAACATATTAATCATTTATGTTTATATTTGTTATTTATTGAAAAATTTTAATCAATTTGTTTAAATGTGCTATATAAGAAAAAGTTGAGTTGAGTTCTATTATTTTAATATTTACTTTCTATTCTTTATTTCTGTATATTTTTACTTTATGTTGAATAAAATATGAATCCATAAATCTTTTGTAGTATTGGTTATAACGCTTTGGTCAAAAAGTTAAATTAGATTCTTCTACTTCTTCTCCAAATTCTATTATCTTATTAAAATCTATTATCTTATCAAATCTATTATCTTGTTAAATTCTATTATCTTATCAAATTTTATTATCTTCTTGTCCAAATTGAATCTCATTTTTAAAGGGATACTCCACCGTTTTTTCATATTAGACAATGTTATTCTCTTATCTAAGATGATTTGATACATGCCTCTCTCGTCTCAGTGCGTGCACTTAATCGCTCTGTCGGGCGGAGAACTTTGAGAGCAGTTAGCTTAGCCCCATTCATTGTATATGGGCCAAACAGAGATGAAGTTAGAAGCGACCAAACAAATCCACGTTTTCTCTATTTAAATATAGTTACACGAGTAGTTACACGACCAAGTATGGTGACTCTAAATAAAATGTGGCGCTTTTTATAAGCGGGTAAAATGGATAACTATAATGTATGGCGGAATAGCACTTATTGGGAGCACTTCGACTCGGCGCTGTAATATCTTCACTCGTGAAAAGTC
The DNA here is from genome assembly GCA_036326025.1 of Chrosomus eos. NCBI lineage: Eukaryota > Metazoa > Chordata > Actinopteri > Cypriniformes > Leuciscidae > Chrosomus > Chrosomus eos. Next base: position 1,780,190 of record CM070832.1, read on the forward strand.
CTCTCCTCCTCTCCCTGTCATTTCCGTCAATAGAACCAACGTACTTTTTACCTGTGCTACTAGCAAACTGCAAGAGATCATTTACAATGGCGGACTACTGTAGATAATTATGACTTGTTTGTAGCAGACCCAGAGCCATATCTGTTTGAACCCGAGTACACAGAGGAGGAACTATGAACTTGTTCGCCAAGAATGAAATAAAAGTAATTGCGACTTTATCTCACAATTGACTTTTCTCCATTGCGAGATATAAAGTCGCAATGCGTGTTATAAAGTCAGAATTGTGTGATATAAAGTCAGAATTGCGTGATATAAAGTCAATTGCGTGATTAAGTCAAAATGTAATATAAAGTCGCAATTGCGTGTTATAAAGTCAGAATTGTGAGATAAACTATTCTGAGAGGGAAAAAAGTCCGTCTTTTTTCCCCCATATAATTGGACTTTATAACCCCCAATTGCGAGTTTATATCTCACAATTCTGAAACTCGCAATTGACTTACTCTCGCAATCTGACTTAAACGCAATGCACTTTATCTCTCGCAATTCTGACTTTATAACAATTGCACTTATATCTCGCAATTCTGACTTTATAACACGCAATTGCGACTTTATATCTGCGACAATTACCTTTTTTATTTTTCATTCTGTGGCGGAAACAAGCTTCCATAAGTTCCTCCTCTGTGTACTCGGGTTCAAACAGATATGGCTCTGGGTCTGCTACAAACAAGTCATAATTATCTACATAGTCACGATTTAATTTACAATCGCGACTATGTAGATAATAGACTTTGCAATGACATTACATTGTAAATGATCTCTGCAGTTTGCTAGTAGCACAGGTAAAAGTCACGTTGGTTCTATTGACGGAAATGACAGGGAGAGGGAGAGGGGGAGAGGACTTTTCACGAGTGAAGATATTACAGCGCCGAGTCGAAGTGCTCCCAATAAGTGCTATTCCGCCATACATTATAGTTATCCATTTTACCCGCTTATAAAAAGCGCCACATTTTATCTAGAGTCACCATACTTGGTCGTGTAACTACTCGTGTAACTATATTTAAATAGAGAAAACGTGGATTTGTTTGGTCGCTTCTAACTTCATCTCTGTTTGGCCCATATACAATGAATGGGGCTAAGCTAACTGCTCTCAAAGTTCTCCGCCCGACAGAGCGATTAAGTGCACGCACTGAGACGAGAGAGGCATGTATCAAATCATCTTAGATAAGAGAATAACATTGTCTAATATGAAAAAACGGTGGAGTATCCCTTTAAAGGCCTAAACATGCTTGAAAACTCACAAAACTCACATTTGTTTCAGGAGTTTCAGAATTGGAAATTTCATTTTAATATTTATTTCTATTCTTTATTTTTAAAAAAATATTTTTTTTACTATTTTCACTTCATTTAGAATGGAACATAAATCTATCAATATTTTGCTTTTACTGTAAGTTACTGTATATTAGATTAGATTCAACTTTATTGCACACGTTACAGTAAGGCATCGAAATAGTTGTGTAATTTTGCGACGCACTTTGGTCAAAAACATGAGTTGCGTTTGAGTTTTTTACTCTATTCTTTATTTCTGTACTAGTTTTACTTTTCTTTTTGCATTTATATTGGTCATTTATACTGTGATGCACTTTAGTTTTAACTTAAACATTACTTTATTATTATTGAATACAATGCAAGTGTATTCATAATCAGTGTTTCCGCAGTGCATTGTGGGATAGTTCTCTGAGCCTCAGACTGAGGTGTGCTGATGGTTTAACCCAAGCGAGTGGTCTGTGGGTTCACTGAATCTGCTGACATCAGCACACACGCCTCTGAGGTCAGAGGTCAAACCTGTCACTCAACAGCTGCGTCACAGAGAGCTTTAGCTGGAAACTCGTGACCTCTCATATCTAAAACTCTCTTTATCACATTACACGGATTGCAGTTTGAAGTAAACACTTCAGTCATGTATGAAACTGAAAGACTGTAACAAAAAAAAACACAAACATAATGTTGTGTATGTGTTATGTGGGACGGGTGTGTTTTATATGAAAGTGGACAAAGTCATTTCGATTCGTCTCTCAGTTTGTGCAAAGCATAAATAATGTGCAAAGTAATGCTTTTACATTGGGCAGATGCTTTTATGCTTTTATCTTGCATTGCATTCACAGTTTGCAGATTTGCATTCCCTGTGAGTCGAACTTTCTAAGCAAGATTTACTAGAAAATAAAGCTAGGAAACCATTTTCACTCAGAAATTGCTTGTAAATGTAACAGTGCATGCTTTGATGTTTCCTCGGTGGCTTCAATATACATCAAATATAAAATGCTTTAACACAAACCGTGTATTATTCATTGTTAATTAAAAATCATCATAATCTTGAATCAGAATAACTTGCAGCATCTCTTTTTTGATGATGTGGGCGGGCAACATGTCACTCACATGAGATCAGCCAATAGCAAACCACAACTGTTTAATCATCCAATCAAGCCCCGCCCCTTTATTTGTTCTTGTTGCAGAAGCGTTTCACTCGGATATGCGGCACAATAAAGGAGAGAAGACGGGCGCAACTTCACTTTCATGCTGATTTTAAATGTGAATTGTGTCATTTTTAACCTCTAGTGGCACCAAATGGAATTGCAGAAATGATGTCTGTTTCCAAACAGGTTTTCCAAACACTCCTACAGTCACTCAAACAAACAGATCAATGTTATTATGAAAGCGTCACAGTTTTAAGGCAACTTAAAATATACTTTGAAAGCCCCCCTGTGGTGAAAAACACACTTTGAATTTAGTTTTTATGTCTGTGTGGCGTTTTTAATATGCTTTAAGACAAACCATGTGTAAATTCATAAGTCGACAGCATTGCTGAGTATTTTCTGCTTAAAGGCCTGTTCACACCGGGACGAATTTCGCGCGCGTTATTCGCCGACGTTTAACGCCTCGTGACTAAACAAAGGGTGCTAATGTGAGTGTTCACACCGACGCGTAAAACGCCACGCGTAAAAGCGTCATTTTAAAAAAAACGCCTCGGGTTCGTTTTTTCAGTTTGACGCGCCGCGGCAAAAACTATCCGACCAATGAGATTGACGCTTTTGCTCACGTGTCTGGAGCTTCTGAAGTTACAGTAAAACACAACTTGGGGGCGCTCAAACACAAAACGGTCTTGCCGAGCACACATACGTAATGGCGAAGAAGATACACAGCGTCCGTCTACTACACTCTGTCGGGAAGAAATAAGACGAGGAAGATGCAAGGCCAGATGAATGTAGAGCTGCTGGTCTTGTTGGTGTCTATATAAAGAGACACCAATGAGAATAGAGAACTGTATGATAAACGCGACAAACTTGCTTTCTTCTTCTGAGTGACAAGCGAGTGTCAGAAGCACTTTGTGGACCGGGGTATTTCTGTACATTAAGCGCCATCTAATGTCAGGGAATGAATTTGCATGTTCACTCGGCTCATCGTCAGCGAAAAACGCTTGGGTGTGAACACAAAAAACGCGTTGAAAAACGCTGACGAATAACGCGAGCCGATATTCGTCCCGGTGTGTACGAGCCTTAAAACTGCAGTGAACCAAAGACAGTCTCAAAAACACGCTTTAAAATCGCTGGTGTTTCTGACGTCACAAACTACCTTGTAACCAATCAGATCAACGTGTGATCGTCAACCATGGATCTCTGAGTGAGTGAGTGAGTGGAGGCGGGGCTCATTTGCATATTCATAGAACCGCAAATACTAAATGAGGTGAGGGTGTCGAGTTACATTCAAGATATTTGAAGGCATTTTTCAAGAAAAAAAAACGTTTATATATGTCATTTTGGTGATCAAAGATGAGTTTTAAGTAATACAGTTATTGACTACAGGGGGACTTTAAGATTAAACATATTAAGATTAGACTAATCTGATTTACAAGTTAACTATCACACAGTTGTTTATGCAGCATTTCTGTAAATGTGTGTATTAAGAAAACGATATGACTAAACAACTAAAAATATTTGAAAAATATGATCTGAAAACAACACTAACTATGTCCCTGCAGCTTTAATAATGTTCCAGTCTCATTTGTGGGCAGAAATAAATATGCATCTTGTGAGAAAGCAGATATACGATAAATTGTATATATTTATCAACATCTGAATATCAGAGGTGACAGACTGAGCCTGAGTCTCACACACACTAATCTCAGATATAATCAGCATTAATGACAGATTACAGTGTGTCTCAGACCTCTGATATGAGATGACCGTGATATCACAGCATTTCCATTACATGACATCCGTGGCGTGCGTGGTGTGTGTGTGTGTGTGTGTGTGTGTGTGTGTGTGTGTGTGTGTGTGTGTGTGTGTGTGTGTGTGTGTGTGTGTGTGTGTGAGTTTCCCAGCAGACTGAGAGCGTCTCATCTGTCCGTGAGCCGTTGAGTGTATCTGTCAGTGAGACGACAGGACAATAGAAACCCACAGCTGCAGGAGATCCAGAAAACACTGACAAAACACACACGTTGTATCACAAATCACACACTATACACACTACACACACTATAGACTCTATACAGTCAAGTGTAGACATTTTACAAGGTTATTTTGGCATTCAACATTGGAGCCTGATAGCCCATGCTCTTTGGCTAGACTATAAAAAACACTGGGTTAAAATTTGGGTTGTTTTTAACCCAAGGGATGGGCAAGGACAGAACACATGTTGGGTTAATTTCACAGAAAATTGGGTTGCTTATTTAACCAAGCATATTGCAAAGTAATGCATTTACATTTGGCAGATGCTATTATGCTTTTATCTTGCATTGCATTCACAGTTTGCAGATTTGCATTACCTGTGAGTCGAACTTGGACATATTGGGTTGATTTAACCCAGCATACTGGGTTGATTCCTTTTTACAATAATGCTAGCTTATTTTTTAAAATAGCATGAATTAATGATTATGCATTAATTTAAATCCTCTAAACTTTTTTTTTTAAAATACTCCACACAGCCACTGGTTTGCATGATAATTCTATAATTTTTTTTATCATATTTTACAGTATAGCATATTTTCTATTGTTTTGAATAGATATTGCCTACATTTAAGCTCATTTAACAAACATTAGAAGTAAAAATTAAACATTTAGTAATTCAATAATCAACACCGTTTTGCTGGAGCTGCACTGCTCTCTACCCCAAACTCAACCCCTGGGTTGTTATGTCTGACCCAGGATCTGGGTAACACAAAAAATACTAAAACACTGAAAAAAAAAAATTCCACAAAATTACCCAAAAGGCTCAACCCAGAATTTGGGGCGAAAAAAATTATTCCACAAAATTACCCAGAAGGCTCAACCCAGAATTTGGGGAGAAAAAATAACCCAAGATTTTTTAGAGTGTACATAAAGAATGCTGCGAATTTTTTTCTTTGTTTCCACTTTGTTTTTTCGGTTAATTAAGTGCATAATCCGGATATTTAAAGTGCACTTTTTATGTTTGGAATTTTAAATCATAATTCTAAATTATAAAATGGCATAGAATAGTGCATAAATTGTGACGCACTACAGAAACACATCAGGACTGTAGCGCATGTTCACATGAGTGTTTCTCAGAATGCATCTGACGGCACTAACTGTCATAAACTCCGGAAGTAAAAATCCTGTTCATTTTCTCCACAGGCGAAGTGATTTTTAATGGAAACTCACAAAGCTTTAAAGACGGACATTTGTTTAAGCTATCATACTGCATTATTTGAAGCTGTTTCTGAAGTTTAACAGCAGGTAAAAAGTGACATTATCAAAATATGTCATATATAAAGCTACAATACCAGCTTTAACAGTTCTCTGTTTAATTATTGAAAAATACTTCGTTTTTTCACACAAAAAAAGTAGCCTAGAGTTTTTGGAGGTACAATGTTTCTGCCTGACAGCGACAAGACATATATACACTCACCAAAAGGATAATTAGGAACACCTGTTCAATTTCTCATTAATGCAATTATCTAATCAACCAATCACATGGCAGTTGCTTCAATGCATTTAGGGGTGTGGTCCTGGTCAAGACAATCTCCTGAACTCCAAACTGAATGTCAGAATGTGAAAGAAAGGGGATTTAAGCAATTTTGAGCGTGGCATGGTTGTTGGTGCCAGACTGGCCGGTCTGAGTATTTCACAATCTGCTCAGTTACTGGGATTTTCACGCACAACCATTTCTAGGGTTTACAAAGAATGGTGTGAAAAGGGAAAAACATCCAGTATGCGGCAGTCCTGTGGGCGAAAATGCCTTGTTGATGCTAGAGGTCAGAGGAGAATGGGCCGACTGATTCAAGCTGATAGAAGAGCAACTTTGACTGAAATAACCACTCGTTACAACCCAGGTATGCAGCAAAGCATTTGTGAAGCCACAACACGCACAACCTTGAGGCGGATGGGCTACAACAGCAGAAGACCCCACCGGGTACCACTCATCTCCACTACAAATAGGAAAAAGGCTATAATTTGCAAGAGCTCACCAAAATTGGACAGTTGAAGACCGGAAAAAAGTTGCCTGGTCTGATGAGTCTCGATTTCTGTTGAGACATTCAGATGGTAGAGTCAGAATTTGGCGTAAACAGAATGAGAACATGGATCCATCATGCCTTGTTACCACTGTGCAGGCTGGTGGTGGTGGTGTAATGGTGTGGGGGATGTTTTCTTGGCACACTTTAGGCCCCTTAGTGCCAATTGGGCATCGTTTAAATGCCACGGCCTACCTGAGCATTGTTTCTGACCATGTCCATCCCTTTATGGCCACCATGTACCCATCCTCTGATGGCTACTTCCAGCAGGATAATGCACCATGTCACAAAGCTCCAATCATTTCAAATTGGTTTCTTGAACATGACAATGAGTTCACTGTACTAAAATGGCCCCCACAGTCACCAGATCTCAACCCAATAGAGCATCTTTGGGATGTGGTGGAACGGGAGCTTCGTGCCCTGGGTGTGCATCCCACAAATTTCCACCAACTGCAAGATGCTATCCTATCAATATGGGCCAACATTTCTAAAGAATGCTTTCTGCACCTTGTTGAATCAATGCCACGTAGAATTAAGGCAGTTCTGAAGGCGAAAGGGGGTCAAACACAGTATTAGTATGGTGTTCCTAATAGGGCTGACTTCTAATAGTCGAGGATTCGACGATTCGATTCGGAGAGGTCTGATTCGACTATGAACCTCATAGTCGAATAGTAGGGGGTCTGTTCACATCTCGCGTCTTTTGCCCGCTCAAGTTCGTTATTTCAAAATAGGCGCGCCGCGCACGGTATGCAACGAATGAGCAGCAGCACACTACATGCCTGTAACGTCCGGACCACATTTGTTAGCATTTAAGGATTTATTGACTCACAATGGCTTCTAAAAAATCATCAAAAGTGTGGGAGTATTTCGAGAAGGTTAAAGATGACCCAAAGAAAGTTAATTGCAAGTTGTGCCAGCAGCTTCTTTCATATCACACGACGACAACCAACATGGCTCATTTGAAACGGGTAAGGCTTGTTAACTTTACAAACAAAAAACAAACAAACAGTTCTACCACTCTTTTGTCAATACAGACATAAACCCTATATTATTATTATTATAATTTTGGGGGAAGACGCGTGCGTATTAATGAGTAGCCTACTCTAGCACACACACGCAAGGTCTCTCGCTCTCTCTCTCCCTCTGTCTTGCGCGTATTCAACGAAACCTATAATATATAAAAAATACATATATGTTAACGATGAAATACGGGACAAATCATGATTTTTTTATAATAGCCTAAGTCGGGACACTAAAATTAGAGTTGAAATATGTCCCGGGAAAAACGGGACGTCTGGTGACCCTACCTATGTGTGATATGTTTTGTTCATCTGGCTTTAAATGAATAAAAGGTATTTGTTACACACCATGTTTTTCTTTTAATTTTTTTTTAGCTCTTTTGTTTGAAATGGAAAAAATAGCTGCTATCTAAAAAAAAAAAAAAAGAAAAAAAAAAAAAAGTTCGACTATCAGTCGACTATGGCAAAATCTAACGAATCAGATTCGACTATGAAAATCCTTAGTCGAAAACAGCCCTAGTTCCTAATAATCCTTTAGGTGAGTGTGTATATATATATATATATAGGTCACATTTTATTTTAAGGTGTCATTGTTACAGTGTAATTATATATTTAAGTACTGAGTAATACTAGTACTTATTATAGGGTTAGGGTTTAGTTGCATGTAATTATGCATAATTTACTGTTGTTACTACGGTAAGCAATGTAACATATGTAACATGACATCGTAAAATAAAGTGTTACATATAATATATATATCGCATTAAATATGTGTTCTAACATGATCAAAACTTTAATGCAACAGTATTTCTTTATTCTTCATGATTTTAATTTGATGTAATTATAATTATAATGGCAGTCATGGCCTAATGGTAAAAGTTGACTGTGACCCAAAGTTGCTGGTTCGATCAGTACCGCAGGAATATGACTGAGGTGTCTTGAGCAAGGCACCTAACCCCAATCGCTCCCGGCGCCACTCAGGCTGCCCGCTGCTCCGGTGTGTGTATTCCGTTGCAGTGTGTGTGTGTGTCACTACTCACTACTCTGCTCCTAATTGTGTGCACATTACTTGGATGGTTAAATCAGAGTCAATTCCAAGTATGGTTCCATACTTGCCATCACGTTCACTTTCACTTTCACTTCACTTAATGCTTCATGTATTGTATTTGTTTCCTTATTGAAGCCATTATGTTCACAGTGTTTGTTCAATTTTCAAACACTTGTTTTGTTGTTGCATCAAATTAAATGTTGTAATGTTGTGATTCTCCTTATTGCTGGTTGCTTTAGTTCGTGGATTATAACGCTTTAACAGACTTTGGAAAAATACCAATAGGAGTAATACTTCTGGAACCAAAGTTCTGTTGCACTTTATGACACTAGATATTGTTTCTTGGAAGTAGTGGATTCACTTATGGATTCAAATGTCTCATCCAATCAGATTTCAGAGACAGAATAATGTTTATTACATCGAGCG
>CM070832.1:1794205-1819205 GCA_036326025.1 Chrosomus eos
AGCATAATCACTGTAAGAGTGTTACTGTTCTGCATTTGTTTATGTTTAAAACATAATATATGTTTATGTATATGTAGGCGGAAACCTTGTATCTCTATATTTCGTCATTTTTATTTTCTATTATCAAAAATCATTACTATTGGTCACACTTTATGTCTGTCTGTGGGTTTTGCAAATAAAGTATTGAAAAGAGCATGTGACTGAACCTCGTCTCTCCATTGGCTCCTCAGGCTGTCAGTCAAACCTCATAACTCCACCCACCTCTACCAGTTTGAACCATCTCTTCTTGTTTGCAATGCAAGAGTAAATATCAGTATATCAGAGATATCAGTTTCGACATGCTCCACTCGTGCATGTTGAATATTACTTTATTTCACCAGCAAACGTAAACTCATCTTTTGGTAAAATGTTAATAATATGACGGCACATGAAAGTGTCTGAACATATTTAAAGCAACACAGGTAACAGTGTTTTATTACTTAAAAAATACAGTGTCCCATTTCCTAAAAAGTTGCGGTTTTGGACATTCGTTATGTATATATTATTTTTATTTGAGTTAGATTTAGTATTTATTAGTTCATTATTATTAGTTGTTTTTAATATCATTTAGTTTTTATTATTTGTATGGTTTTATTTAATGTTAATGCATGTGTGTGTGTGTGTGTGTGTAAAAGAGAGAGTGTATATGTGACAGTATATATATATATATATTATACAGTGTTGGGAGTAACGCGTTACAAAAGTAATGCATTACAGTAACATATTACTTTTTGCTGTAACGCAGTAGTGTAAGGCATTACTAATAAATTTTCAGTAATATTTTACTCGGTACATGTTCAGTAAGGCTTGCGTTACAAGTTACAACAGACTTTTTAGTTTTAATTGTAAAAAAATAAAAAATACACAGACCGCGAGACATTAACAAATGAAAAATGCAAGTAGGCTAAATTACCTGTTCGTGGTCAGTCAATAGCCGCGTGTGGTGTCCAAGTCTGTTAATAAAAACTATATGGCAGCGTCTGATATATTTGTATAGCGATTTATTTTTTACAGGAGTGCCGTGAGGCATGATTTGGCCTCCGTGCTCGCGCTGGCCATGGCCAGAGAAGCGGCTAATGGTGAATATGGCATGAAGAAGACTGTACATTCGCAAGATGGACGTATGCGCATTGGGCTATTCGTTCTGTGTTTTCTTTCTAAACAGGCTATGTTTATGTGGTATTTTTCATGTTTTCATCACGCAATCATGTTTTTGATGCGGTGGTGACGCGTTCATTTAAGGGCGGCGGCGCTGCCGATAAAGCACCTAAAAGCTGTCACAGAACTGGCAAAAGCAATGATTATGAATATGTCAAATATAGCAATGACCATAGGCAGAGTTTCACTTTTGTGCGTGGGGGGGCACCTACCGGCAGACCACGAGCTCAGATTTTTTTTATATGGGCTTATTGGGCTACCATATTTAAAATGTATATATCATACCATTTACATTTAAAATACATTTACAATGAACAAGGACTATACTAAGAATAGCGTTAAAAACATATCTTAGCCTACCTAATGCAGAAGAATCAGATTTTCTCATTTTATTTGTCTTATCTTATCATTTTTGTGGGTATAATGAGTAAGTTAAGGCTAAATTATTTTTAATTATCGCATCGCCGATCACCCTAAAAAAAACTTCAAGATGAAGTACGGAAGGATAGATATCCAAACTTTTACCGTCTGCTGCAGCTTGCACTCACACTGCCAGTTGGCTCTGCTACGTCAGAAACGCAACGCGGAAAAAGAGGCGGAAAAAAGAGGCGGAAAAAAATTGAGTTATAGTGCATGATTATTCATAAACCCTTATTGTAAATCGTTACCAGAAAAATACTGTATGATTTGAATCTTCTGCTTGTTATGCCGGTATGGTTTATGGTTTAATTTATTAATAAATATCATAATGATCACTGAGATACTGACCGCCTCTTTCCCGCGTTGCATAGATGTCCACTATCTTTTCTTCTGATAAATTTGCAGTCAAGTCGTTCTCTATGCAGTAGGGAAAGATTCGAGAATCTGTCCTCCTGAGCCATTGCAGATCGGAGCCAGTTTCTGATTCTTCTCATAAGACACTTCTTTCTGACGTAGCAGAGCCGTGAGCAAGCTGCTGCAGACGGTAAAAGTTTGGATATCTATCCTTCCGTACCCTACTTCATCTTGAAGTTTTTTTAGGGTGATCGGCGATGCGATAATTAAAAATAATTTAGCCTTAACTTACTCATTATAACCGCAAAAATGATAAGATAAGACAAATAAACTGAGAAAATATGAATTCAGTAATTTTTATTTATTTTTCAAAGCACAAGGCAGGCATTAATTGGCTCTGGTCTGGGGGGGGGGGGGGGGGGGGGGGGCAGTGCCCCCCCTAGCCCCCCCCCCAAACTCCGCCTATGGCAATGACATTTTAATTGTTTATTAATAAAGTCAAGATGAAGTTGACGATGCTGACTCGCGATCTTCGCAGTAGGCTAGTGAATGCACCAGAGAGAAATGCACATTTCATTTAATTTCATAAGCAGAGAGTCTGTTTTCTTTCGTTTTGAATTGTTCTGTTCCCTTTATCGAAAAAGGGAACTTCGAGATGCGTCGAACGACACAGTGGGAACGCCTCTTGCGTGATTGCGTCTGAAGCATCTATGCCAACTAGTCCAATGGAATGAGAGAATGAGCGTCACGGGCGGGTGACGTCATGAACCAGGAAAGGATAAGAGCACTTCCGCTGCTCGCCGGCATTTAGCTTCTGTTGCCTCAGCAAGCGATCTGTGTCAAACTGTCTCTGTCTATTTATTGTTGTCTGTTACAATATTGTCGGAAACGTTATGGCGAAACAAATGTACAAACAGTGTGTTCCTCCCTGCCCGCGTTTATTTAAACGGGTGGGGACACACACAGCTTTGTGGCATTTTGTTTGAGAGTAAGAGCATGCTGAGTGCTAACATTGTGAAAGTGAAACTACCAGATTAGCATGCTCTGCTCTCGCCTGTCACTCTGTATGATAGTGGCAGGCTCGCGATTCTCACGGGATGCAGGACCCGCGTTTGCCGAGGCGGCGCGGAGAATGCATTCCTGGGGATCGCAAAAGGATCTTTTGGAGGGGTGGGAGAACGGTCCGAGGGCCTTTTCTTCTTCCTTGCCCGGAAGATCCAGCTCTATCTCCCCGGTGTTGGAAGCACGCTCTGCGGTTTCTTCCGCTCGGGGAGAGAGAGCCCTTTTTTCCTTCATTTCTTCCTCCGAGGAGGTTTGTGTTGAGAATATTGAAAGTGAAAGCAAGCACACACACTGTTGAATTAGATTCGCCATCTATTTTCCAGTATATGATGAACTGGTGGAGGTTTTGTCCCGTGCTGTTAGTAAATTAAATATTTAATGGCCAGCTGAGAAAAAGGAACGCTCGTCCTAAGAAACTTGACGAGCGTTTTCTTATTTCTATCACATTATCTCCACCACGAGGCTTCCATTTTTTCCCTGATTTACACACTGAATATTTAAATTATGGAATAAACCGTATTTATCACTCTTTCAGCCCTCGTGTTAAATGTTTATTCAAGATTAGAGGGTTGAAAGATTACGGTTATGATATGATGCCCCAGGCTGAACAGAAATAAAAATAGGAAAATGCTATTTTTTCACCTGGTCCAGTATCATCATTTAAGTCTCTGCTTTGCTCATAAGCCTATACTAAAGAATCTCGCGTTTGCCGAGGCAGCGTGTAGGTTTAATGTTGTAATCAGAATCTAGCTCGGATCTCGCGTTTGCCGAGGCACCGCTTAGATTTCGAGTGTATTTTGCAAAAATAAGATTCTGTGGCTGGGATCTCGCGTTTGCCGAGGCAGCGCGTAGGTTTAAGCAGAACTACTTTGGTTTTATGGGTAAAGCTTATACGGCAGCAGGTCAGCTGGAGAATGTTTATAGAAATCTATATTATAATGCTCCAGGCTTATCAGGCCGATCTGCTGGGGTTCTGGATATAGCGAAATTTGAGCCTTCGGGTCTCTTCGGCGACGCATTCCATGCGGTCGTTGTTAGGTGATAAAAGATATATATATATAAAAAAAAATATATATAATAAGGTTTCTCCCTCGCTGTGTCCAGCCCCCCTGGGGCTGCTGGGCGTGAGCAGCCCCAGCCGTCGAGTTCATCATATTATGTGCACAGAAAGAGTGCTGCGTCTCGTGTTCCTCCATGTAGATACTGGAGACAGACGCAACCCTCTCAACCGAAGTCGCCTAAGCCTAAGCCGGATCTGAGGACCGTTCTTCAGGCGAAGAAAGCTTCGGTTCAAAAAAAAAAAAAAAAAGGTCCTGATGCTTAGGCATCAGGCCTGTGAGGACAGCCCCGACCGAAGTAGAGTGGTGTACACCTCATTTCACGGTGCCCGTTCCATTTCGGGGTCCTCACGAGACCCTCCTGCCAACCCTGCCACCTCCGGTGCTTCAGGGCGCAGCGGTCTCCAGCGAGTCGCTGATGCTATGCTGCGGTACAGCATTGGTTTCGCGCCCTCTGAGGGGGGCTTTTGAGTAGTCAGGTCAGGTAGTTCCTGCCATTATGTTTCAGGCTCCAGATTTGGCTCCCTCAGTAACACCAGAGACCAGCCTCGAGGGGCTGGTTCCCTTAGTAAATTTTCTGGCAGCGTGGATGCTTCTGCCGAATATTTCTCATTGGGTCCTGCAGTTTGTAGAGAAGGGATACAGAATCCAGTTTGGCTCTCGTCCTCCTCATTACAGCGGGGTGCTGCCCACAGTGGTGCATCCCGAGCAGGCTCTGGTAATGGGACAAGAAGTAAAGGCCCTGTTAGCAAAGAAGCTATAGAACAGGTGTACTCACCCGTCAGAGAGTCGGGTTTTTACAGCCATTATTTCATTGTTCCAAAAAAGGATGGAGGGTTGCGTCCCTTTTAGATCTTCGCCTGTTTATTCGGTCAGTTCAGAAACTAAAGTTCAAGTTAGCTGACCCTCAAACAGATCGTGACCCAAATCAGATCCGAGGACTGGTTCGTCACGATAGATCTAAAGGATGCATACTTCCATATCTCCATCCTCCCTCAGCACAGGAAGTTCCTGAGGTTTTCTTTCAGGGGCAAAGAATACCAATATCGGGTTCTTCCTTTCGGCCTAGCTTTGTCACCCCGCACGTTCACGAAATGCATGGATGCAGCTTTAGCCCCTCTCAGGCTTCAGGGCATACGCATTCTGAATTATATCGACTGGCTGATTCTAGCGGAATCAGAGAAGTTGGCGGTTCGGCACTGAGGTGTCGTTCTCGCTCATATAGAGATGTTGGGGTTGAGGCTCAATGCCAAGAAGAGTGTACTTTCTCCAGTACAGAGAACCACTTTCCTTGGTGTGGTATGGGATTTATTATCCTAACAGCCACAGAAGAGCTGAGGCTAGGCCAGTCACGCACTGTAAAACAGTTCGAGAGACTGTTGGGTCTACTGGCAGCAGCGTCCAACGGAATTCCTTTTGGCATGCTGTACATGAGACCTTTACAGTGCTGGCTCAGGACCAGAAGGTTCTCCCCGAGGGGAAACCCACTTTGCATATCAAGGCACGCGGCGATGCTTTCGTGCCTTAGTTATATGTAAATTCTGGTTCTTAACCCAGGGTCCGGTGTTGGGAGCTCTTTGCCATCGAGTAGTGATCTCGACAGATGCTTCTCTCACCGGCTGGGGAGCGGTAATGGAAGGCCGCTCGGTTCAGGGTCTGTGGAAAAGCCATCATCTTTCTTGGCACATAAATTGCCTGGAGATGATGGCCGTCTTCAATGCGTTGAGACATTTCCTTCCGGACCTAAGAGGCCATCATGTGCTCGTTCGAACAGACAACACACCAGTGGTCTCTTATCTGAACCGCCAGGGGGGTCTGCGCTCGCGTCCGCTTTGCAAACTGGCGCACCAGATCCTCCTGTGGTCTCTGGGGAAGGTACTCTCTCTGAGGGCAGTGTATATTCCTGGGGACCAGAATATAGGAGCAGACATCCTGTCGAGGCAGGAGCTGAGGCCAGGGGATTGGAGAAAATCTGGGAGGCATATGGTCAGGCAGAGGTGGATCTGTTCGCGTCTCAGAACACGACGCACTGTCCTCTCTGGTATTCTCTGACGCACCCAGCCCCCCTGGGGCTGGACGCCATGGTGCAGACGTGGCCGAGGCTACGTCTGTACGCCTTTCCCCCTGTTGCTCTGCTCCCAGGAGTTCTGGAGAGGGTCCGTCGGTATGGAATAAGCCTACTGCTAGTAGCACCACGCTGGCCAAGTCGGATCTGGTTTGCGGACCTGATCCTTCTGCTAGACGGGCCTCCATTGGAGATCCCTTTGAGGAGGGACCTTCTGTCTCAGGCCGGGGGCACATATTTCACCCTCGACCAGACATGTGGAATCTTTGGGTTTGGCCTCTGAGGGGGCCCAACTTATAGATAGTGGTCTTTCAGCTGAGGCTGTTGAGACCATCCTAAGCTCCAGAGCTCCAGCTACGAGGAAACTGTATGCGCTTAAATGGAGAGTTTTCTCCTTATGGTGTCACCGACATCAGTGGGATCCGGTTAATTGTTCTGTCAACACAGTAATCGAGTTCCTGCAGGAGCGCTTTGTGTCAGGTCTATGTCCTTCCACACTAAAAGTTTACGTGGCAGCCATTGCGGCTTACCATACCATGGTGGGAGGTATATCTTTGGGTCGAGACCCCCTGATTACACGTTTCCTTCGTGGCACTTTGAGGCTGAGGCCTGCAATTCGCACTAAGGTGCCAGCTTGGGATTTGACTGTAGTTCTAGTAGGCCTGTCTAGGGCTCCATTCGAGCCCTTAGA
The DNA here is from genome assembly GCA_036326025.1 of Chrosomus eos. NCBI lineage: Eukaryota > Metazoa > Chordata > Actinopteri > Cypriniformes > Leuciscidae > Chrosomus > Chrosomus eos. Next base: position 1,801,053 of record CM070832.1, read on the forward strand.
TTCGGTCTCAGAAAAGTTCCTTACTTTCAAGACTTCTTTCTGCTAGCTATTTCGTCCCTAAAGAGAGTTGGTGACCTTCAGGCTCTTTCGGTCTCCCCCACCTGCCTTGAATTTGCACCGGGGATGGTCAAGGCGTTCCTATATCCAAAACAGGGATACGTCCCTAAGGTTCCAACCTTGACTCCGAGGCCTATTGTGCTGCAGGCTTTCTGTCCTCCTTTTGCAACTGCGGACCAGGAAAGACTGCACCTCTTGTGTCCAGTGCGAGCATTGGACACGTATGTACGTCGGACATCCTCAATCAGGAAGTCCGACCAATTACTGATTTGCTTTGGATCACCTAAGAAAGGTCTTCCTGCTTCCAAACAGACAGTCAGTAAGTGGATAGTCGAGGCTATTTCACTGGCATACGAGTACTCGGGCCAGCCTTGTCCTTTGGTGGTCCGAGCTCACTCGACCAGGAGTATGGCGGCTTCTAAAGCCATATTGCAGGGGGTATCTCTTCAAGATGTTTGTGATGCGGCGGGCTGGTCCTCTCCGCTCACATTCGTGAGATTTTACAGTTTGGACCTGGATGCTGCCCCAGGTTCTCAGGTGCTGAGTGCTTAGATCAACAGACTGACACTCAGGTACTTGTAATTATGGCGGGTTGGGTATTCTCGTTCCCACCGTGTCGTTCGACGCATCTCGAAGTTCCCTTTTTCGATAAAGGGAACGTCTCAGGTTACTATTGTAACCATAGTTCCCTGAGAAACAGGGAACGAGACGATGCGTCCCCCTGCCATACTTCCTGCGTCCCTGCGATCGGCTTGCTTCGGCAACTGTCGAAGCTAAATGCCGGCGAGCAGCGGAAGTGCTCTTATCCTTTCCTGGTTCATGACGTCACCCACCCGTGACGCTCATTCTCTCATTCCATTGGACTAGTTGGCATAGATGCTTCAGACGCAATCACGCAAGAGGCGTTCCCACCGTGTCGTTCGACGCATCGTCTCGTTCCCTGTTTCTCAGGGAACTATGGTTACAATAGTAACCTGAGACGTTTTACACATAGACATTTCAATATATTTTTCAGGTCCGTGAATAGGCTACCTTATACGCTGAGTGTTGGTTCATTTATGAGTGAATTGTCCTCCGTGTTGTGATTATTTATAATTGTCTGCTATATTTAGCCTACTTCTTATTTATAAAATCCAGGCAAGTGGTTGATGAAACATTGATTAAAATTAAGATACAATTAATACAAAACAAAATTCACTTTAAAGAAAGGCTTTGTGTTTTCTGTGTAAGGTCTTTGTGAAAGTTTTAAAGCAGTCTTTTAGTGCCGCTTCAGAGCGGTCGCGTCTATAACGGAGAACTGTCACGTCTGTAACATTGTTTTTTCCTCATAAATGCGAACACGAAAAATAAAATAAAATGAATATTCTATGTTCTGTGGAGAGCCAACCCTTCTTCATCCGATTTGCGCAGTGTAATTCACAAAATTACAACAACAAAAATCGTTGCCTCCTAAAAGTTAAAGATTTTTTTTTGTCACGCATGACTGTCTATTTCCCTAATATTAAATAAAATGCATGTGTAGACTGATATTTTTTCTAATGTCTGGACTCCTTTCAGGGAGGTATTAATGCATTTTCTGAGAATTTATTTTTCAAGTTTTGACAGCAAATGTCATGTCCATAACGCTGGAATTCCCTAATTTTAAATAATTTATCCTCCAACTTGTTTTGTGGTGTAGGTCTACGTATTTTATAATGTTAAGTTAACTTCAAATAATACTAATTTAAAGATGTGGTAGCATTGGATCTAGACGGGAAGGATAACTCTTGGAGTTGGAAGGGGCGATTCTGCAAGTTCGTGGATCTGAGTGTCGCGATTTCGGTTTCAAATCGCATATCGTTAAAGCCCTAGTCATTTTAGAATGTTAAGTTCTACTTCTGTATAGTTATTTTGGTGAAAGTAACTCAAAAGTAATACAGGAGTAATGTAACGCATTACAATTCTGAGACAGTAATATTGTAAGGTAATGAATTACTTTTAAATAACAGTAACATGTAATATATAATGTATTCCAGTTTGGAAATAACTTGCACAACACTTATATATATATATATATATATATATATATATATATATATATATATATATATATTATATATATATATATATATTTACTGTTTACTTCATTTCCAGGCTTCCTGAATATTGATTAGACGCTGATAATATTGCACTTGTGCAGGTCGACACTGAACCCTGATGTTCTGAAGACGGAGAGAAAGAGAAGTTTCGAGTGTGTGTTTCTGCAGGTTCAAGAGTTCGCGAGTGTTTCTGTGCTGTTAACCACCTGACGCCACACTGCCAACCCGGTTTGGCTTGGGGTGAACGACCGTGATGTGTAGATCGTAAAACCCCAGGAGGTTCAGCGCGGGGTCACCACACAACACACTCACGGCCCTAACACACACACACGCCACAACTCACACACACTCACGACCCTAACACACAACTCACGGCCACAACTCACACTCACGGCCTGCAACTCACACACTCACGCCCAACACACACACTCACTGCCTGAACTCACACACTCACGCCCAAACACACCATCACGACCCACAACTCACACATCATGGCCCAAACACACACACTCACGGCCACAACTCACACATCACGGCCCACACACTCACGGCCTGCAACTCACACACTCACGCCCAAACACACACACTCACTGCCTGCAACTCACACACTCATGGCCCAAACACACACACTCAGGGCCCAACACACACACTCATGACCCACAACTCACACACTCATGGCCCAAACACCACACTCACGGCCTGCAACTCACACACTCACGGCCACAACTCACACACTCACGGCCCAAACACAACACTCACGGCCTGCAACTCACACACTCACGGCCCAAACACACACACTCACTGCCTGCAACTCACACACTCACGGCCAACACCACATCATGACCCACAAACTCACGGCCAAACACACACACTCACGCCACACTCACACACTCACGGCCCAACACACACACTCACTGCTGCAACTCACAATCACGGCCCAACACACACACTTCACGGCCCACAACTCATACACTCACGACCAAAACACACACTCACGCTCAAACTCACACACTCAAGGCCAACACACACACTCACTAATACGGTAACTCAAATGGTCAAATGAGAATTCAGTCGAATTTCAACATTTCTATCAAATGATCTGACAGTTACACATGATTTTACAGCTGGAAGAGACACATTTGGGTTTGTTTGTTTATTTGAGGAGAAACATCCGAGATAAAGTTAATTCTAGTTAATAACCGAGACTCTGCTGAGATTTACAAGAGAAAAGTCTCGTTTCTACTGGAATAATGTGTTTTTGAACTAACTGACCTGATCTAGTTTTTATCACATTCACAGACTATTTACTCAATAACAGTTAAAATGATTGATTCGGCATGAAGTGCAATATCCTTGTGGAATTATTAACAAATACACACATCCACACGCTTGACAAAACATTCTCGATTTACCCAATCCCTCGGGCCGAGAGAACCGTGAACCCCTGATGGGCAAACAATACACGTGTCCCAGATCACGTTTCTCACTGCAGTTTGTGATTATCCTCGTCTACAAAATAAAGTCTACGCAAGCTAACGCAATAAAAGCTTCCCGTGACGAGAGTCTGCAGAGGTTGTGCGAGTCGTTTAGTGTTTGGTGGACACTAATGATTAACCCAAACCTCTGGAACCCAGCCAACTGCATTCATGCTGATCTCCCCCCGGCGTCAGGAAAATCACCGTCATACGCCTTTTGTTCCCGAGGTTTGGAGAACACTGAGTTTCTCTGTTCCACCGAGACGAGTTTCTTTAGATTGTTGGTTTTTCTATTTCACCAAAAAAGCACATTAGCAGCTTTAAAATGATTCATGTTCATGACAATCACGGCAATGCAGAAAACTCAAAAACATCTTAGAGATTTGCTGCTCATGCATGGATAGACCTTGTTTACTTTGATTGATATTGACAGATAATAATTTGATGGCAATCTTTTGACATGTTTCAAACAAACTACTTCTCTGTTTTTAAAGTATGATGAGTTCATAATCCAGGTGAGAGAACGCATCATTTCTCTGAGCAATTATTGTGTAAAAAGGAGATTAAAACCCACTGCAAAAAAAGGCACTCTGTTTAATCGTCATTATTTATGAATTTTTGTGATTTAGGTTGAAATATGATGGTCTAAACTTTAACAATCAGCACATCTTCTAGGAATATTGCTGTCTTTAATCACCAATTTCTTGTGATTCATCCGTATTTGTAAGTTAATTTGGATAAAAGCATCTGTTAAAATATTAAATGATATACAATACATATATACATACCATAAATGTTGAATTAATTACACAAGTTTATTAATATATATATATATGTAAACCCTAATGTTGTCTTTACTTAAACAATCAAGTGTACTTGACTAAACATTACTTTAAATTTAGCATTTTAGCCCTGTCACTCAAAAATATAAGTTCAAAAAACTTATTTACCTTCAAAATACATAAACTTAAGATTTCAAGTGCTGTGAGCTCAAAATCCTAATTAATCCTTACAAAAGGTCATTTTCACAAATGTTGTTTTCTTGACTGTGAAATGATAAAACATTCATTCATGCTTTCTTCAAGTGCAAGGTGTCATTCTTATTTTACCAGAAAACAAATGGCTTTCATTATATTACAATTATTGATCGTAATGGAAATAAACTGATTTAAAAAAAAAAACCTGATATAAACTTGATAAAAAAAACGTTTAATACCCATATACAAGGGTTTTTGTAAATATACAAGTACACTTGAAATGAACACTAAGTTAAGTGAACTTTATTGTTTAAGTACATTAAATAATCGTCAGTTTGGTGAACTAAACAATTTAAGTCAAGTCTACATAAGCACTAAGTAGGGCTGTGCGATATGGACAAAAAAAACGTATCACGATTTCTTGATTTTTTTTTCGATTTTAAAGGGTACCTATCATGGAATTTTGAAAATTACCTTTCATGTAGTGTGTAACATAGATCTAAGTGAACAAAAACATCCTGCAAAGTTTTAAATATGAAAGTTCACCGTATACAAAGTTATTGTCTCTCAAAAGTAAGAGTCGACTCTGAGTCGCTGATATGAATCGATAGACAAACGATGCTTTCTCTCTAGCTTTCGTACGTCACTTGTACAAGTTATTTGAATTCGACACGCCCACTCAGTGCGCGCGCCGAGCAGACAGAGAAAACAACATGTCCACGAGCTGTTCTGAAGTGCGAATCAAAAGCAAACTTTTTTTTTCACTGCCCAGGGACGAGCATGTGAAGAATCTGGCTAGAGTTTATATTTACAACTATACCACACAAGTATAGCCACCTTGAGCTGTGTTCGCGTTATTTTAATGACGATCGCTTCACAAACATAAATGCTTTCAAGTGTGAATTCGCGAGTCGGCTGATATAGGAAGGTTCAATACCAAGTTTATTTGGATCAGCTTCCTCCTCCGCATCACAACCTGTAAGTACTATTAATAATTGTTGCTTTTATGTGTGTGTGTGTGTGTGTGTGTGTGTGTGTGTGTGTGTGTGTGTGTGTGTGTGTGTGTGTGTGTGTGTGTGTGTGTGTGTGCGTGTGTGTGTGAGAGAATTACGCTCAGCAGCTTCTGGGTCTCCAATGTCATTTTTTTTGTTTTTTGAAATATGTGAAATTATGTGAAGCGTATTGTAGTACTGCAGTGCTTTATCAATATGTTTAAGCTTTGGGCTAACGCAAAATATAACTGACTGGGTCATCTGACCAATCACCGCCGATTAGCGTCACGCAAAGGAGGGGTTTGGACAAATGAGTCGTCAAACGAATCATTAGGGAGTCGGTGAGCAAATCAGGTAAAAATAAATGCATATTATAAGACAACAAAAGTGTTTTTGTCATTGCATGCATGTAAAAACTGTTGTTGGGGACTCCCAGAACAATATTAGGAACATTTTAAATGCCATAATAGGTGCCCTTTAATCACGATTTTGACACAAAAAGACATGCTTTACAGTTTTTATGCATTCTGTGTGAATTTGAAACATATTTCCAAAGGAAACCAATTAGAGCTTTATTGTGTAGCACTAAATCTGGTAAAACGTTACACATTGCTCTTTGTATTGTTGTAAAATAAATTTATGGAAAACAAGATAACAAATCAAAAATAGCTATTATTTTAGTCTACTATAAAATTAAGACATTAAGTATAGCACAGCTGTTTAATGAGGCAACAACATATGATAGATAGGACAGAAAAAAAATGGCTATTAATAATCTTCCATTGAGCAAAAGTATTATGATATGATTATGAAAGACTCCAATACAGTGCGGCAAAAAGCGCTTATGCGCATCCCGAGCACAGAATGATGCGCTTGAAGCAACAGAGAGTCGCTAATGTTTCCATGCACTCACGCTCCCTTCTGGCACGCGCACCTGTTCGCAGTTCACTGAATCTCTGGTACCCGCCCGGTCTGTTCTGTTCTCGCGCGCAGCGCGCTGCATTCTGACTGGTTCAGATAGCATACTGGGAGGTTGGAGCCAGGAGCGCGGAAAAAATCGTGCTATGAAGCGATTTAGAAATCGCGCATGCTCAAATCGCGATTTTTTTACGATTTCAATTAATCACACAGCCCTAGCACTAAGTTAAGTAAACTTAAATATGCACGTTTTTGGAGACCCCATTACTCAATTAAATTGAGGGAACAAGTTTACTTAAATCAATTGAGTTCAATCAACTTATTAGGGTTTTCAGTGTATATATATAGCATTTAAAAGTTTGGGTTCAGTATCATTTCAATACTTTATCTTTTAAACTTTTTTTTTTAAAACTGTATTTCGCTACGCTACTTGTTTTTAATCATCAACGAACACCACTAACCACTCGGTGAGTGTCACAGTTTTGAAAACGAACGTTGGGTTGTTTTAAGAACATGTTTGTGCATGCCCATAGACAGCCACTCTGAAGCGCTCAGAGGCGATTCTAAAAGAGTCAAAAAGTCGAGACAGGACCCATCGTCAACATTTCTGTGTCCACCACTCTAGCTCATCCAAAACACACTAGAAAATAGACTCAAAGTGCTAAATACCAGAATTATCCTTTAAAACTGCTGCTTGAAACTGCCTTCATCTCGCATCAGAGGAACTCACACAGATATGAACAAAATTAATGTTTAACTTCTTAACTTTCAATGATGCCAAGCATGCTCAGAAGAAACACTGATGTACGTCTCAGAGCTTCTCAACCCATCAGACGTGGTGAAGGAGAGCCGAGTCTTTGTTCACCGGGTCAGTAAAGTCATCGAGAGCTAATCTCTGCCATCAGACGAGTTCAGGCCTCGAGGGAAGATGCCAGCGCAGGACAGATCATAAGAGTTATTGTTTCAAACTGTGACGGCATGGACGAGCTTATCACAGGTCTGCTAATCCTGTCAAAGCCAGAGAATTATGACAGGTCAGCGGTTGCCAAAACAATAGCCGTACGTCTGGCTTTCCTGCCGGCCAAATACGATTATTTACAACCAGTCTTATCTCTTGTTTTGGATAAGCGTTTGCAGCGCTTGCAGCTCTCCGCTCACAACAATACTTTAATGTTTTTAAGAGAAAAATATGACAGCTCAGCTAAGAATATAAGTGTGTTTTGGCTTTGGTGTGTTAAACTAAAGATGTGTAAAGTGTAAAAAGTTAAAAAAGGGTCAAATGTAAAAATATTGGGAGCTCATTCAGTAGTCATTACAGAGATTGCACTGCAAAACCAGAAACATACTATATGTTCAATACTTTATTTAGAATAGCTTCTTTTATCTTTCACTTAAAAGTCAAATGCAGAGAGTACCAAACTACATAATGCATGAAAAACTAACATAATGCACTTCTTATACAAACATAACAGTCCTTCCAGAAAAATGATTTTTTTTTGTGATTGTTGCGGGCAAAATCCTTGATTATGCGGCACGTTTTCTTCAAAAATGCGATGGAATATGCGGATATTTATGCGATGAAATTGCGGGAACTTGTAAAAACTGCGTTTGATGAAAGAGAGAAAGTGATTCCCTGTTCCCTGTTCTCACTAGGCTACTGCCTTAATGTAAAGAGTCATTTCTTATTACTTCCTATGATAAGCAAGCACACTACATCACAGAAAGTGCTGGAATATTTCAGTTCATCTTGTTTTATTTCAGATCTTAATAAACACATCAAACTTACAAAACATTGATGAGTCAAACAAGTTCTGGAGCTTTACAAAAGGAATATGCTACAACTTAAATAAAATAAAATTTTATAAAAATAAAATAAAATATAAAAAAATAAAATGTGTGCTTCCTGTTTTACAGCTTTTCGATGATGTTCACGTCGCGTAATTACGTCACTTCATAACGTTCCCATGGCAACAGGGAAAATGGCGGCTCTTGTGTGAAGCAAACGCAACATTTCTCAACTTTCTGCTAAGATATATGTGACTTTTTTTGCAACGAAAATGCGGGGATTATGAAATCATGCAAGCTCTGGAAATCTGCAATTTATGCTACGAAAGTGCGGTGTATTTGAAAAAATGCCCCCGCATAAATATGCAGACTTTATCTGATTATGCATTGAATTATGCAATCACATAATTGTGTTTTTCTGAAGAACGCATCAGTACTTGAGTTAAAGTGAGTTTCCATTGAATGTCTGTCATTTAATGAGATGGAAGCTCAAACACGAGAATGAACCTCATTGGTTCTTGTACGTCATGTGATCATTGAAAACCATACTTGAGTAAAAGTACAGATACCTAACAGCGAAAATTACAAGTTACAAGTCACCAATTCAAATACGACTTGAGTAGAAGTCTTAGAGTATCTGATTTTAATAGTATAGTATTTTAGTCAAACTGAATTTAGGCTTAAAAATCTACCTCGACACCCAAGATACATGCCAGTGAAAAAAAATATTTGTAAGATGAGAAATCATGTTTATTTTCTTAAAATCTAAATAAAACTGAACACCTAAATATTGCAATTAATAAAAGTCGACACAACAGCCTCTTAAACGTCTACAAACTCTCAAGTCTCAGTTAAGCTCAAGTTCACATAAAGGCCATAAGTAAACCGAAGTCCTTCAAAAAAAGTCTCATCAATATAGTGGATAAATAAAATAATGTTAAGTAAAATTAAATAATCAAAGTCTACTTGCACTGGATGTGCTGGTTTAAAGCAACCTTGTTTAGGTGAGTTTGGGAGAGTTTGGGTGAGTTCGGGTGAGTTCGGGTGAGTTCAGGTGAGTTTAGGTGAGTTCGGGTGAGTTGGTGAGTTTGGGTGAGTTTAGGGTGAGTTTGGTGAGTTTAGGTGAGTTTAGGTGAGTTTGGTGAGTTAGTGAGTTAGGTGAGTTTGGGTGAGTTTGGGTGAGTTTGGGTGAGTTTAGGTGAGTTTAGGTGAGTTTGGGTGAGTTTCGTGATTAGAGTTGGTGAGTTTAGGTGAGTTTGGGTGAGTTTAGTGAGTGTTAGTGAGTTTGGTGAGTTTAGGTGAGTTTGGGTGAGTTTAGGTGAGTTGGTGAGTTTGGAGTTCGGGTGAGTTTAGTGAGTTTAGGTGAGTTCGGGTGAGTTTGGTGAGTTTGGGTGAGTTTGGTGAGTTTAGGTGAGTTTCGGGTGAGTTTAGGTGAGTTTGGGTGAGTTTAGGTGAGTTTAGGTGAGTTCGGGTGAGTTCGGGTGAGTTTAGGTGAGTTCGGGTGAGTTTGGGTGAAGTTTGGTGAGTTTAGGTGAGTTTAGGTGAGTTTGGGTGAGTTCGGGTGAGTTTGGGTGAGTTTGGGTGAGTTTAGGTGAGTTTGGGTGAGTTCGGGTGAGTTTGGGTGAGTTTCGGGTGAGTTTGGGTGAGTTTGGGTGAGTTTAGGTGAGTTGGGTGAGTTTAGGTGAGTTTAGGTGAGTTTTTGGGTGAGTTCGGGTGAGTTCGGGTGAGTTCAGGTGAGTTTAGGTGAGTTCGGGTGAGTTTAGGTGAGTTTGGGTGAGTTTAGGTGAGTTTGGGTGAGTTTGGGTGAGTTTAGGTGAGTTTGGGTGAGTTCGGGTGAGTTTAGGTGAGTTTGGGTAAGTTGGGTGAGTTTAGGTGAGTTTGGGTGAGTTTAGGTGAGTTTGGGTGAGTTTGGTGAGTTGGGTGAGTTTAGGTGAGTTTAGGTGAGTTTGGGTGAGTTTAGTGGTGTGTGAGTTTGGTGAGTTTAGGTGAGTTTGGGTGAGTTTGGGTGAGTTTAGGTGAGTTTAGGTGAGTTTAGGGTGAGTTTAAGTGAGTGTAAGTGAGTTCGGGTGAGTTTAGGTGAGTTTGGGTGAGTTCGGGTGAGTTTGGGTGAGTTTAGGTGAGTTTGGGTGAGTTTGGGTGAGTTTAGGTGAGTTTGGGTGAGTTTAGGTGAGTTTAGGTGAGTTTGGGTGAGTTTGGGTGAGTTCGGGAGTTAGGTGAGTTTAGGTGAGTTTAGGTGGAGTTTGGGTTGTAGTTTAGGTGAGTTCGGGTGAGTTTAGGTGAGTTTGGGTGAGTTCGGGTGAGTTCGGGTGAGTTTGGGTGAGTTTAGGTGAGTTCGGGTGAGTTTAGGTGAGTTTGGGTGAGTTCGGGTGAGTTTGGGTGAGTTTGGGTGAGTTCGGGTGAGTTTAGGTGAGTTCGGGTGAGTTTAGGTGAGTTTAGGTGAGTTTTTGGGTGAGTTCGGGTGAGTTCGGGTGAGTTCGGGTGAGTTAGGTGAGTTCGGGTGAGTTTAGGGGTGAGTTTGGGTGAGTTTAGGTGAGTTTGGGTGAGTTTGGGTGAGTTTAGGTGAGTTCGGGTGAGTTTAGGTGAGTTTAGGTGAGTTTGGGTGAGTTTAGGTGAGTTGGGTGAGTTCGGGTGAGTTTAGGTGAGTTTGGGTGAGAGTATCGGGTGAGTTTAGGTGAGTTTGGGTGAGTTTGGTGAGTTTAGGTGATGTTTGGGTGAGTTTAAGTGAGTTTAAGTGAGTTTGGTGAGTTACGGTGAGTTTGGGTGAGTTTAGGTGAGTTCGGGTGAGTTTAAGTGAGTGTAGTGAGTTCGGGTGAGTTTTAGGTGAGTTTGGGTGAGTTCGGGTGAGTTTGGGTGAGTTTAGGTGAGTTTGGGTGAGTTTAGGTGAGTTTAGTTTGAGTTTGGGTGAGTTTGGGTGAGTTTGGGTGAGTTCGGGTGAGTTTAGGTGAGTTCGGGTGAGTTTAGGTGAGTTTAGGTGAGTTTCGAGTGAGTTTAGGTGAGTTCGGGTGAGTTTGGGTGAGTTCGGGTGAGTTTAGGTGAGTTTGGGTGAGTTCGGGTGAGTTTGGGAGAGTTTAGGTGAGTTCGGGAGAGTTTAGGTGAGTTTAGGTGAGTTTTTGGGTGAGTTCGGGTGAGTTCGGGTTAGTTCGGTGAGTTTAGGTGAGTTCGGGTGAGTTTAGGTGAGTTTGGGTAAGTTTAGGTGAGTTTGGGTGAGTTTGGGTGAGTTTAGGTGAGTTTGGGTGAGTTTGGGTGAGTTTGGGTGAGTTTAGGTGAGTTTGGGTGAGTTTAGGTGAGTTTGGGTGAGTTTGGGTGAGTTTAGGTGAGTTTGGGTGAGTTTAGGTGAGTTTGGGTGAGTTTGGGTGAGTTTAGGTGAGTTTAGGTGAGTTTGGGTGAGTTTAGGTGGTTTGGGTGAGTTTAGGTGAGTTTGGGTGAGTTTGGGTGAGTTTAGGTGAGTTTGGGTGAGTTTAGGTGAGTTTGGGTGAGTTTGGGTGAGTTTGGGTGAGTTTAGGTGAGTTTGGGTGAGTTTAGGTGAGTTTGGTGAGTTTAGGTGAGTTTGGGTGAGTTTGGGTGAGTTTAGGTGAGTTTGGGTGAGTTTAGGGTGAGTTTGGGTGAGTTTGGGTGAGTTTAGGTGAGTTTGGGTGAGTTTGGGTGAGTTTGGGTGAGTTTAGGTGAGTTTGGGTGAGTTTGGGTGAGTTTGGGTGAGTTCGGGTGAGTTCGGGTGTGTATGGGTGAGTATGGGTGAGTTTGGGCGAGTAAAGGCCAGATAGATATAGGCCAGGTTCCTTCAATACCTTTAGACGGCGATATCTTTATAGCAGAAACAAACTTCTGCAGAAAAACTCAGGTGACATGCAAAATGTAATGTGTTTTGCATTACAATACATCAGAAATGTATTGGAGTAGAGTAAAAGTTGCTATTGGATACTAGTAGCCAAAAACATACTTAAGTACAGTAACTAATTACATTTACTCCAATGCTTTACACCACTGGTAGATGAATTTTTAAAGGTCCCATATTGTCAAAACTGAAATTTCCTGGCTGTTTTCATTATAACAGAGGTCTAGGGGTTATGAAATATAAGTTTAAAACTGTGGATCCACAGACACACACACACAGCCTGAGTAAAGTAGCTGTGCCTTTTCACGAGCCGTTGTGATTTCTGTATATCTGTGATGTCAGAACTACTCAGTCCCGCCTCCAGTCTCCACCCCGACCAATGGTGGCTCACTCAGAAAACAACAGGCCAATCAGAAGAGAGGCTCATGAATATTAAGTAGACAGGCCTAACTCGAGCTGTTCTTGGCAGAGCTCCTGAGAAAGAGCTGTAAACATATATTTACATGGTTTTTGGTACTTAAACCGCAAATATATATTCTTCAGGACATCAAAACCTAAAATAAAACTTCAGAATACAATATGGGACCTTTAAATGTAAATAAAAGCCCAAATTAAATCTGTTCATCATATAAAATAGTTGAGTCTCTTCAGAAAATTTGGACTAAATTGCCTAATTCATATGGATTACTTTTACAATCCTTTATGAACTGAAGTTTCAGTTGCATAGCTGTCAATGGAGGAACAGAAATCTCATTTAAAAAGATTAAAAATGAATGAACTAACTCTCTAACTGAATAAATGCTTCATATGGAGGTCATCTTGGATTCGGTTGAACATGTGTGGTTTCTCATGTGTTTCTCAGTAAGTGTTTTCCGGAAGTCGAGTCTTTCAGACCTTGATGTAAACCCTGATGAGCAGTTCTGTGGAAAGCCACCAGCGTCTGCTTCTGAAGACCTCAGCGGTTCCACACGACCACACCACACTGAGGTTAAGACATGCGAGAGCTTCATTACTATATCAGCTTCACACCGAACACAGTCACACATCTCACAGACAAGATACTGTGATGCATATCTACAGTCAAACCAACGACGACCCAGACACCAGATATCAGTTTTGATATTGTTTCAGTGTGTGCAGGGCACTATAGTTCATTTATGTAAGTGAGGAGAGCAAAATAAAGATACATATTATACCCAAAAATGTCGGTAACACTTTATATTACGACTCGCAAAAAACTGTGTAAGTAAACCGAAATTACGGTGTACGTTTCTGTAAATATAGTGTACCTCTGTGTACACTGTAAAAAATATCCGTGATTTTAACAGTAAAAGACTGTAAAAACGCTACAGTGCAAAACTGTTAATTGGTTAACAGAAAGTTTCTGTACTATATACGGTAAATAACTGTGATAGATTTAATGGTACATTTAATGTAATTTTACTGTAAAATACCGTTAAATTTACAGTTTTTGAAAGTGAAAAAGAACAACTCATTGTATAATTTACAGTGATAAACCGTACATTGACATTCCCACAATTCCCTGTGTGACACTTCACATTTTATGTATTTTTTGTTGAAATAACTGTTTCTTCATCGTTTTCTTAGTTTTTTTTCTAATCAGTTATGTACATTAGGGGTTTATGTTACATTTAATGTTGTTAAATTAATGTTTATTACATTTTGTAAATGTTATGTGTGTTACCATGATGGTGTTTAATGTTTGTGTGAATGACACTGTGCAGCTTCTATATTTTAGTATTAATTTTCCCGTGGAAAAGCTTCTTGTGATGAGCTTTGATTCATCATGTGACTCTCATCACTGCTGTGATGATTGGTGGTTGTCAGTGTATTACAATGGTACAAAAAAGATATTAATACTTCAATAGGTTGATAAATTAACATTACATCAGATAATAAAAAATACGGTTTATTACTGTAAATTTTAAGTTAAGTCTGTAAAACCAATAACGTTGCTACCGTATTTTTGACGGTAAAGTTCTGGCAACCACAGCTGCCGTTTTTTTACTGTTAAAATTACGGTTTTATTTTTTACAGTGTATAATTACAGAAATATACACCGTAATTTCGGTTTACTTACGCAGTTGTTTGCGGGTTGTAATATAAAGTGTTACCAAAATGTCTTCATACAGAGACTACCAGTAAAATTTGTGAGCAAAAATGTTGGGTCACTTTGAGCTGATCATGTTTTGCTGAAGTGTTTTTTCTTTAATAACTAATTGCTCTTTTTACACACAGACTGAACAACATGAAGCATTGCTGGGTCACTGGTTGAGCTAAACTGGAAGGACGGACAAAACCTGTCAAATATCAACTGAGTTCTGCTCATATTTTATGACCATTTTCTAAAGTATAGTGAATAAACTGTGATAATGCAACATGACATCATGACTTTTGCGTAAACATACACGCCACTTTCAAGTCAAGTGGCGTGTTATTTATACGCATTTTGAGCTATCCGCGTGTATGCGTGTATATCTACGCCGTTATGTCCGAGTGATTCCGCGTGTATGTACACGCTGTTAAAAATCCGTGCGAAATAAAGCCAAATTTTGATATACATCTGGGGGAGCGATATTTTTCTTCCTAGGATGGTAGGGAAAGACTCATAAATGGTATTAACCAGTGACGGGTAGGTTTAGGGACGGGGTTGGGGTAGTTCATATATTTATATATACAGTAATGTAACGTTAAGTCAACGGCGTTCATAAACACGCTGAAAAGCGATTATGCGTGTTGATAGCACGCCAAAAATGGAAATACGAATTGGCGTGTCATACATACGCAGTTTCATGAGATCAGTCTGGATAATGTGAGAATTTTTTTTAGTGCAACAAGCATCGACAAACAGAATTGCGAAACTAATGATTGTTTCCAAACATGTTTCCAAACTCTCATCTGTTTTTGGTCAGTGCAACAGAAACTCGTTTTGTTGAATCTTTTTAATCCTGCAAGTGAATCATGTTTTGCGTCTTATTTTGATGGGATTACAGTATGTCAGAAGCAATCATATCACAGCATGCATGTGTAAAAACAGTCAATAAGTCAGAAAAACATCCAATAGTGAGTCAAGAGATGTGCCAAACTGTCAAACACACAATCTCCACCGCGACTATCGCATGAGAACGTGGTGTTTGTGTGTGTGTGTGTGTGTGTGTGTGTGTGTGTGTGGGGTGGTGTGTGTGTGTGTGACAGAATCAGCCGGAGGAGTTTATGCTGAACTCTTCAACTCGCATCGGCTCCGGTTACAGATTCATTATAAACCTGCTCAAATTACAGCTCGAATAAAAGATCTCGCAGTGACACGAGTCCTGCTAGTCTTCACTGAGCACACGTACAGACCTTCTGACTTACACAGATTTCAACATCTCTCGCTTTGTCTTGCGGTATAACACGTGGATTAAAGCGTCTGCTAGATGCATACATGGAAAATATCAAAGTATAAATCCAGTGCTGAACTATTAGTGTTGTGATTGTTTATTTTCAAAAGGTTGAATATTTGTTGTTTAGGATTTTTTTTAATAAGTTGCATTACAACATAATCTTAATAGTTTTTATTTATTATCTTTATATACTGAATACATGTTTAGAAGTTTTCAGTAGGTTGTGGCAGTGCATTACAACACACACACACACACACACACACACACACACACACACACACACACACACACACACACACACACACACACACACACACACACACACCACACACACACACACACACACACGCTCAGAAATGTGTTGTCAGCACGCCTCGGATGATTTTATCAGTAAAATAGTTTATCAACTTAAAAGCTATACATAATATTTCTCAGCGAAGGAATAATGGCGCTGTTCTTGAAGCAGATTAACTTACAGTTTCACTATTAGAGATGCTGAACATGTTGAGACACACATTCAGGTAATTCACACACGCCTAATCTCTCTCTCTAATAACGGCGTTAATAACTATTCTGCTAATAACTGCATCAGTGGCTAAAATTATGTTTTGGAATCAGAGGTGTGGGATGAGATACGTAAGAAATTAGTCATACACACAAGAGTGTTTTCAGAGCAAAAACCTGACAAATGTCTTGAAATACATCATCTGAACAATGTTTTGAGGTGTGGTAACTGTTGTCACGGTGTGGGTCTTGTCTGTCACGTTTTCCCTGTTTGTCATGTGATCCTGCCATGTGTCTTGTCATTTTGTTATGTGTATGCTTATTGTCCACAGGTGTTCCTTGTCTTGTTAATTAGTCTTCCCAGGTGTTTCTCATTGACCACACCCTCTTGTCATCCTGTTCAGCTCGTTCAGCCCTTGTATTTAAGCCCTGTGTTTCAGTCCAGTCTTTGTGAGTTCTTGTAGCTGTTATGTTGCCTGTAGCCTTGTCTTCCTGTTCTGAGTTTCTGTGGTTTTCCTATTTGTTTAATTAAATTTATGCTGCAATTGGATTCGCTCTCCGCCTCATTCCTGCCTGCATCATAACAGAAGAACTCACCGACCATGAATCCAGCAGCCATGCCAACCCTGTGCCCAGATGTCCAGATCATGCGTCTTCGTCAGGCAAATCGACCGGTTGAGGACTATGTAAGGGACTTTCTGGAGCTGGCTCATCTGTCACGTTTGAATGAATTGTGCTTAATGATATTCTTTCGTGGAGGGCTTTCAGAGCCGCTCAGCTACCTGATGCCACTGCATGACCCAAACGGGACCCTTGAGCAGTATATCGAACTGGCCCTTTTGCTGAGCGGTTCGGAATTTACTGTGGGCTTGGCGGATGAAACACCCTGCCAGCTCACAATACCCCCGGAGTCAGTTTACATTTTGCCCGAGCCTGTCCACGTCCCGCCTGTCCACGTCCAGCCAGAGCTTCACGTCAGCCACGTCCAGCCAGAGCTTCACGTCAGCCACGTCCAGCCAGAGCTTCACGTCAGCCACGTCCAGCCAGAGCTTCACGTCAGCCACGTCCAGCCAGAGCTTCACGTCAGCCACGTCCAGCCAGAGCTTCACGTCCAGCCAGAGCTTCACGTCCAGCCAGAGCTTCACGTCCAGCCAGAGCTTCACGTCCAGCCAGAGCTTCACGTCCAGCCAGAGCTTCACGTCCAGCCAGAGCTTCACGTCCAGCCAGAGCTTCACGTCCAGCCAGAGCTTCACGTCCAGCCAGAGACCATCCAGCCAGAGACCGTCCAGCCAGAGACCGTCCAGCCAGAGACGCTGCAAGTCACGACCGCCCTGCCAGAGACGCTGCACGTCACGTCCGCCCTGCCAGAGACGCTGCACGTCACGTCGCCGAGCTGGTGTCCTCGGACAAGATGGCCGCTGCCGAGCCGGTGTCCGTTCCTGAGCCTGCTCCAGCCGATGACCCCATAGCTACCCCCAAGAAAATTTTGGGGGAGGGGGGCAGTAGGTCACCGCCGTGGCCGCCAGAAGGGTCTTCACCGCCGTGGCCGCCCGAGGGGTCTTCACCGCCTTGGCCGCCCGAGGGTCCCACAGCTCCGCCCTGGACGCCCGAGGGTCCCACAGCTCCGCCCTGGACGCCCGAGGGTCCCACAGCTCCGCCCTGGACGCCCGAGGGTCCCACAGCTCCGCCTTGGACGCCCGAGGGTCTCACAGCTCCGCTGTGGCCACGCCCACAGCCTGCTCTGCCCTGGCCACGCCCACAGCCTGCTCTGCCCTGGCCACGCCCACAGCCTGCACCGTCGTGGCCACGCCCACAGCCTGCACCGTCGTGGCCACGCCCACAGCCTGCACCGCCGTGGCCGCCCGAGGGGTCTTCGCCGCCGTGGCCGCCCGAGGGGTCTTCACCGCTCTGGCCGCCGCCTGCGCATCCTGCTCCGCCCTGGTCTCCTGCAGTCCCATTCCCCTGCACAGACTTGGCCCTCCTTCCCTCCCCCAAGACCACCTCCACTTCACCACCCTCCTGAACTTTTGTATTTTTTGTTTTAGGGGCGTCGGGAGCCGCCCATTGGGGGGGGGGGGGCTATGTCACGGTCTGGGTCTTGTCTGTCACGTGTTTCCCTATTTGTCATGTG
>CM070832.1:1821705-1871705 GCA_036326025.1 Chrosomus eos
AGTTCTATCTGTCATAATTAGCTGATTGTGTTTTTAGAATTAAGCACAAATTATCTTATTTTTGAGTTCTACCCTGTAAAAAATTATCGTGATTTTAACGGTAAAAGACGCTAAAAAATGTAAAAAATGCTATGGTAAAAAACTGTTAATTGGTTAAAAGAAAGTTTCCGTATTATATAGGGTGAATAACTGTTAATTGAACTGTTAGGTGAAGAAATGTGATAGATCTAACCGTACACTTAATGTAATTTTACAGTAAAGTTAAATTTACAGTTTTTGGAAGTGAAAAAGAACAAGTCGTTGTATAATTGACAGTAAAAAAACATATATTGACATTTCAACAATTCCCTGCGTGACACTTCACATGAAATCCTTTTTTTTTTTTACTGTAAATTAAAATCTGTAAAACCTAAAATGTTGCTAGACAACCAAAGATGTTGTTTTTTTACCTTAAATTTACTGGATTTTTTTTACAGTATAAATCATTGCAGTTTAGCCCAAAAAACTAAGATTTCTCATCATCTCTCTTCATTGGATACTTTAAAATTGATTTGAATTTGTATTGTTAGTGTATTATTGTATTAGTGTATTATTTATACACAATTAGTGTATAAATGTATTATTGAATATGAAGCCCAAGGATGTGTGATTCCAGAATATATAGCAGACTAAACCATCAGTCATCGTAGATCATCTGTTGTTCAAACATCTCGACGTTAAACTAACGCAGATCGAGTCTATAGACTGTAGCATTATCATATCTCTGACTTATTTTACAATAGTTTAAACAATGCCATTATCTTGTGTTGGATTCCCAGAATGCATGAACTGATCAAACACATGTTCACCTTGAATCCAGAATAAACTCCTCAAGGTAAATGAGTTATTCTGTTTGGGTCGTCCCAGATCCAGCTAAACCTGTCTCTGACACCACACACACACACAACACACACACACAACACACAACACAAACACACACACACACCACACACACAACACACCACACACACACAACACACACACCACACACACACACACCACCAACACACAACACACACACACAACACACACACACACACACACGTAAATCTGGAGCACGTCTGCAGCTCTCGGCTACTTATTATCGTTTCAAATAATGAGCCGAACAAACAAACAGAGTGAGTCAGGAATCTGTGTCGTCGCTTTGTTATGGATACGAAAACTCAAACACACACACACACACACACACACACACACACACACACACACACACACACACACACACAACACACACACACACACACACACACACACACACACACACACACACACACACACACACACACGACAGAATGGGACGACGCAAACACACCAGCTTGAACACACTGAGACTGTGTTTATATGAGAATCTGCTCTCTGAGCCTCACAGTAGTGTGGTGTGTGTGTGTGTGTGTGTGTGTGTGTGTGTGTGTGTGTGTGTTGTGTGAGAGAGAGGAGGGAGGAGAGAGAGAGGGAGAGAGGAGAGAGAGAGAGAGAGAGAGGAGAGAGTGTGGTTGTGTGTGTTGTGTGTGTGTTGGTGTGTGTGTGTGTGTGTTTGTGTGTGTGTGTGTGTGTGTGTGTGGTGTGTGGTGTGTGGACATGTTTTTCTATCTGGTGGGGACTTAAACCGAATGCACACAGACTCATGGGACTCGAGTCACTGTGGGGACCTAATAGAGGTCCCATGGGCACAAAGTTTATAAATCATACAGTAATGAGTTTTTTTTTTAAATGTAAAATGCAGAGAAGGTTTCTGTGATGGGTAGGTTTAGGGGTAGGGTAGTGTAAGTTGATAGAATATAAGTTGTACAGTATAAAAATTATGGTCTATGGAGAGTCCTCATAAAGATAGGCACCAGAATGTGTGTGTGTGTGTGTGTGTGTGTGTGTGTGTGTGTGTGTGTGAGTGTGAGTGTGTGTGTGTGTCTCTTAGGGTTCTGCCCTGTGTGAGCAAAGTCAGTATGGTTTTAGTGCAAATATGAAAACATCAACTAGTGTTTTTTTGGCTCTCTGGGTCAAAATGACTGGAACCCAAAGGGTTAAATATTACTCCGTTACAAGTAAAAGTTGTAAAGACTGATTTTTACTGAAGTAAAAGTAAGTACTTGTTTTTAAAAGTACTTAAGTATCAAAAGTAAAAAGTAAATTTCAATGCATTGTTTTATTATTGTTGCATTGTTGTCAAAATGACTGGAACCCAAAGGGTTAAATAAGCTGCAGATTCTCCCAGTGGCAGTGAAGGGTTAACTGTGGAGGCAGGCTGGGGTTTTGATTGGCTCCTGAGACGTAAACAAGATCGGCACTTGTCGTGACCTCGCGCGTGACCTCAGAGATAGACTGGAGTTAATGCTGTCTCTGAAACACTGAGCCATTGTTCGACAGACTCGCTGAAAACTGAAAACTGCTGATCCAAGCAGAGCCGGAGGCCTTCAATCCCACAATCCCCCTCTCCCAAGTCATATCTGCTTCTGCTCATACACTTACTGCTCTATACCCTGTGAAGCCTGACTAACGAAATAATAGCCTGAAAAATCCCTAAAAAAATAATTGAATGCCTTTAGACAAAATCTTAAAATAATGTGTTTTTTTTGTTGAGTGTCATTTATATTGCAAAATATGCAATTTGCTGCAGATGCTGATATTTATATGAGATGCTTGTAATGTAAATCAAAGAGATCTTTATTACAGTAGCAGATACTTACAAAAAATGCATATAAATATCAATATCTGCCAATAATGTCTTAGTCAGCCCCGTCTCATCCCAAGACGTCATACGTCTGACGCTTTTGACCATACGTCAACATCCGACGTTTTAGGGTACCCTTTAACGTCAGTATATGACGCTATCTAATCCTAACCCTACCTAACCCAGACCTAAACCTACCCGTGTCATCTAACTGACACTAAAGGTAAAGCGTCAGTCATATGACGCCCCGGGATCGTCATCTGACTGACGTTAAAGGGTACCCTAAAACGTTGGATGTTGACATATGGTCAAAAGCGTCAGTCATCTGACGTCTTGGGATGAGACTGTGTTATCTTAGTAAGATGATATTTAAAGGTGCTCTAAGCGATGTCACGCGTTTTTTAGGCCAAAACATTTTTTGGTAAATGGACTGCATTTATATAGCGCTTTCATAGACCCAATGGCCACCAAAGCGCTTTACATTTTTGCCTCTCATTCACCCATTCACTCACACATTCACACACCGACGGCGGTGTCAGCCGTACAAGGCGCCATCCAGCTCGTCGGGAGCAGCTGGGGTTAGGTGTCTTGCTCATGGACACCTCGACACTTGGTCAGGTGGAACCGGGGATTGAACCACCAACCTTTCGATTTGTAGACAATCTACATGAACCACTGAGCCAATGCCGCCCATTTTTTGTCACATACAGCAAACATCTCCTCACTATCCGCTGGCTGCCTGTCCCCTGAACACACTGTAAAAAGACGCAGTCTCTGCGGACACCCCAGGCTCCACACACGGCTACAAAAACAAACTCTAGCGACCCGCGCTACAAAACATAACAAACTGTTCCAGCCAATAACCGACAAGAAGGGTTTGAGGGGTTAGTGCGCGGATGAGGAGGAGGGAGGGTCTAGCTAGCCTTCGTTTTGTTTGACAATACTTTAAACGTCAACAAGAAGTGATGTCACCCAGGATCGCTTAGAGAACCTTTAAAATGATCACACAAGTTTTATAACATATAATGCAATGCAATGATGATTTAGAAACTAACAAATAACCTTAAAAGCCTGATCATATTTAATACTTGTGATTTTTATAATAAAGTAAACCATAATCACTTGAACTATATTCGTAAAGTTATTATTACATATATATGATAAAGTACTCGTTATAGGGTTAAAATACTTTATTTGGTACAAGCATCTGTAGTGCTGATATTGATTATTTATCCTTCATAAATCAGAAAATACCATAGCTGGACAAACTACACGACTACACAACTAAAGTTAAAAATACTACTGGTCAAATATTAATAAACAAGTAAAAGTTGTAAAGACTGATTTTTACTGAAGTAGAAGTAAGTACTTGTTTTTAAAAGTACTTAAGTATCAAAAGTAAAAAGTAAATTTCAATGCATATTTTATTAGTGTTGCAGTGTTGTATGTAATACTTACAGTATCTTATATATCTGATGGACAGATGTTAATAGCGCCATGGCCAGGACGTGTAGTGTAACAGCGCAGCGCTTCTGTGTTGTACGTCTCACACACACACACACACACACACACACACACACACACACACACACACACCACACCACACACACACACACACACACAACCACACACACACACACACACACACACACACACACACACACACACACACACACACCCACACACAAACACACACACACACACACACACACACACACACACACACACACACTCACACACACGACCAGCGTCAGCCAATAGTGAGCCTGCGTGTGACGTACAACACAGAAGCGCTGCGCTGTTACACTACGAGAACTCACTCGAGGCCGACAGAGAAGGAAATCAATACTTGAATAAAGTAATTATTTCTGTTTTTTTGCGCACAAAAAGTATTCTCGTCGCTTGATAAACGTAAGATTGAGCCACTGTAGTCACTTGGACTATTTTAACGATGTCTTTAATAACTTTTCTGGGCTGGCAAGTTTCAGTCCCTCAGAAGCCTATGGAGGAGTGACCCAGCTCTCAGATTTAATCACAAATATCTTCATTCGTGTTCCGAAGATGAACGAAAGTCTTACGGGGTTGAACAACATGATGGAGAGTAATTACTGACAGAGTTTATATTTTGGGGTGAACTATCCCTTTAAAGGGTACCTATTATGCCATTTAAAATGTTCCTAATATTGTTCTGGGAGTCCCCAACAACAGTTTTACAAGCATGCAATGACAAAAAACACTTTTGTTGTCTTATAATATGCATTTATTTTTACCTGATTTGCTCACCGACTCCCATATGAATCGTTTAGCGAGTCATTTTTCCAAACCCCGCCTTTGCGTGACGCTAATCTGTGGTGATATGTTAGACACCCAGCCGACGGGGTGTCATTGGTTGTTGCGCTAGATCTTACCCAGATACAACAGTGCTATTTTCTGATTGGCTAACAACACCAGACGAACAACACCAGAGGAGACCAGGGTTGCCAGGTCTGCACAACAAAACCAGCCCAATTGCTCATCAAACTAACCCAATCACGGCCAGAAATATTCAAATAGCGTTCCCGGGTGTTTCCTCAATAACAATCATGTTCCAGTGGATAAAACAATCGCGTCAACCAGCGTGCACTACACAAACAACCCGCGGAAACAGTGCAGGCATACGGACCTGGCAACACTGGAGGAGACGCGCTTGAATCCTGCCAGTTCCACAGTGAGTGAGTTTTGGGCACTGCGGCATATTAAATATATTACAAATAGTTTTTCAATGCGTGATGCGTGACACTCGAGAGCCCTGTGACAACTCCATTAACAACGACAAACACTTCACATATTTCAATACAATTGACATTGAAGACCTAAGTTAGCTGCTAGAAGCTGCGCTGTGCCTGTGCGTACACAACACACAAAATAATTATAGAACATGATACAAACATAAAAGCAACAGCCTACTTACAGATTGTGATTCGGAGAAGGAAGCTGATCCAAATAAACTCGGTACTGAACCTCCCTCCTTCAGTATCAGCCGGCTCGCAAATTCATACTTTATAGCATTTAGGTTTGTGAAGCAATCATCTTCAAAATGACGCGAACACAGAACAAGTTCGGGCTATAATACTTCTGTGGTATAGTTATGAACTGTAGCCACTGTCTTCAAATGCTCCTCACTGGGCAGATGAAAAAAGTTTGCTTTTGCGTCGCACTTCAAAACACAGCAGCGTCTCGTCGACATGATGTTTTCCCTGGTGTCTCCTAATGCAATGAGTGGGCGTATCTTATTCAAATAACTTGGACAAGTGACGTACGAAAGTTAGAGAAAATGCATCGTTCGTCTATCGATTCATATCAACGACTCAGAGTCGAGTCTTACTTTTGAGAGACAATAACTTTGTATACGGTGAACTTTCATATTTAAAACTTTGCAGGATGTTTTCGTTCACTTAGATCTATGTTACACACTACATGAAAGGTAATTTTCAAAATTCCATGATAGGTACCCTTTAAGAGGCGGAGAGTTTTCAGCGCAAAATAGAAGCGCGCGTTCACCTGCTTTTTCTGTAGTTAACGCGGAATACATAATTAGGCGCAGTGAGTTTATGCTTCCCCTCCCAACTCTTTATGTGACACTTTGACCATCACATGAAAGCATATGCATGACACGAAAAGCGCATTTTGCCATTTTCAGTTCCCGCGACACAGACAGTCTGCACTTCATCTCATGCGTCCCGTTCGCTCAACACAGTCTCATGAAAGTGCGTATCTATACCACAAATGTTATTTCTCGTGCCATTTTTACGCCAAAAATGTTTTTGCGTGCATATGGTACGCACTGAAAACCCCTTGGGTAGGATTAGGGGGAGTGTGTGCGTTACACGCCATAAACTTCGTATCATATGTACGCAAAACTTTTTTGGCGTATAAATGGCACGAGAAGTAACATTCGTTGTATAAATACGCATGACGCAAATCATGAGATCAGGCTCTTTCGTACATACCTCGCGTTAGTACACTTCTATACCCTCATATCAATATCACATTTATTTCCAGAACACAGTTCCAGTAGTGGGATTGGATGTGAGATTGAATAAGTATTCACTCAATAACATCCACAATGTTCACTCACATATTGCCCTAAAGTTTTTTGGCATTTAGTATGAATATGTTGTTATCTATAAGCTAGTGCGCTCCAAAACAATGAGAAAATTTTGTATTTATTAAACCAAACCCAACGTTGAAAATGAAGTTTAGGTTGATGTTAGAATCCAACATCAGTCTGATGGTAATCTCCAGCGGTGGACAGACGATATATTGTGGCTGAAAATGAAAATCTTTCATTTTCACTTTTATTTCCAACCAAAATCATCCACTGACTGACGTTACTACTCTACTCAAAGACCTTGACGGAAATGTAGAGGAGTAAAAAGTACGATATTTCTCTTTCAAATGTAGTGAAGTAAAAGTAAAATGTTTCCAGAAAAAATAATATCTCAAGTCAAGTACAGATACTCAAAGTGTACTTAAGTACAGATACTCAAAGTGTAGTTAAGTTACAGGATAACTCAAAGTGCACTAATTACAGAAACTCAAAGTGTAGTTAAGTACAGATACTCAAGTCTCAAGTGTACTTAATCACAGATACTCAAGTGTACTATAATACTAAGTTAAAGTACAGATACTCAAAGTGTAGTTAAGTACAGATACTCAAAGTCTCAAAGTGTACTTAAGTACAGATACTCAAAGTGTACTTAAGTACAGATACTCAAAGTGCACTTAATTACAGATACTCAAAGTGTAAAGTACAGATACTCAAAGTGTAGTTAAGTACAGATACTCAAAGTGTACTTAAGTACAGATACTCAAAGTGTACTTAAGTACAGATACTCAAAGTGTACTTAAGTACAGATACTCAAAGTGCACTTAATTACAGATACTCAAAGTGTAAAGTACAGATACTCAAAGTGTAGTTAAGTACAGATACTCAAAGTGTACTTAAGTACAGATACTCAAAGTGTACTTAAGTACAGATACTCAAAGTGTACTTAAGTACAGATACTCAGTGTAGTTAAGTACAGATACTCAAAGTGTACTTAAGTACAGAACTCAATGTGTATTTAAGTACAGATACTCAAAGTGTACTTAAGTACAGATACTCAAAGTGTAGTTAAGTACAGATACTCAAAGTGTACTTAAGTACAGATACTCAAAGTGTACTTAAGTACGGTATTCAAGTAAATGTAGTTTGTTACTGTCCACCTCAGACAGAAAACAAACATTTTCACCATGTTTTAGGAGTAAAGGGTTGAGTAAATCAGTGTTAAAGCTGTAAAGTCTGATGTGTGTGAAGCTGCTGGCTTCTGACTCAAGCCACAGATTATAATCTACAGACGCTCAAAGATCAAGTGCACGAGAAGCAATGCAACACTTCCAGAAGATCATCAGTGTTTAATCTCAATGCTCGTCTGAGATAAATGTAGACAGGAACTTTAGGAACGAGTCTCTCCCGCAGCGACTACAGCGAAACAACACACACCACCTTAGGAGGAGTCATCCTGTTTCAGTGTAAATGTTGTGTGTGTGTGTGTGTGTGTGTGTGTGACAGGAGTTCAGGTCATGAGTGTTGGTGTGTGTGTGTGTGTGTGAGACAGGAGTTCAGGTCGTGTATGTGTGTGTGTGAGTTGGTTTATGTGATTTATGAGGACACAAATGTGTATTATGACATGCGTATTACACTGGTATTACAACTTATGGGTGGTTTATGAGGACATTTCAAAAGTCCTCATAAATCAAATGGCTTAAAAAACATAAAAAAACAATGTTTTATTAAGAAATTAAAAATGCAGCATGTCTCCTGTGATGGGTAGGTTTAGGGGTAGGGGCAGTGTAGGGGGACAGAATATATAGTTTGTACAGTATAAAAACCATTACGCCTATGGAGAGTCCTCATAATGCTGTTGCACCAATGTTGTGTGTGTGTGTGTGTGTGTGTGTGTGTGTGTGTGTGTGTGTGTGTGTGTGTGTGTGTGTGTGTGTGTGTGTGTGTGTGTGTGTGTGTGTGGTGTGTGTGTGTGTGTGTGACAGGAGCTCATTAGAGCCGAGCGCTGGATTACTGAGAGGAAAACAGCAGGAGAAACAGTTTCTCTCTCTCCAGAGTTACTGTACAGTTCATCACACTTCTGCAACACTGACGCCAGTAAACAGACTACAGCTTACACTCGTTTACCCAGGCTGATGGAGAGACTAAACTACAGCTTACACTCGTTTACCCAGGCTGATGGAGAGACTAAACTTCAGCTTACACTTGTTTAACCCAGGCTGATGGAGAGACTAAACTTCAGCTTACACTCGTTTACCCAGGCTGATGGAGAGACTAAACTCAGCTTACACTCGTTTACCCAGGCTGATGGAGAGACTAAACTATCAGCTTACACTCGTTTACCCAGGCTGATGGAGAGACTAAACTAAGCTTACACTCGTTTACCCAGGCTGATGGAGAGACTAAACTACAGCTTACACTCGTTTACCCAGGCTGATGGAGAGACTAAACTATCAGCTTACACTGTTTACCCAGGCTGATGGAGAGACTAAACTACAGCTTACACTCGTTTACCCAGGCTGATGGAGAGACTAAACTACAGCTTACACTCGTTTAACCAGGCTGATGGAGAGACTAAACTACAGCTTACACTCGTTTACCCAGGCTGATGGAGAGACTAAACTTCAGCTTACACTCGTTTACCCAGGCTGATGGAGAGACTAAACTACAGCTTACACTCGTTTACCCAGGCTGATGGAGAGACTAAACTACAGCTTACACTCGTTTACCCAGGCTGAATGGAGAGACTAAACTACAGCTTACACTCGTTTACCCAGGCTGATGGAGAGACTAAACTAAGCTTACACTCGTTTACCCAGGCTGATGGAGAGACTAAACTTCAGCTTACACTGTTTACCCAGGCTGATGGAGAGACTAAACTACAGCTTACACTCGTTTACCCAGGCTGATGGAGAGACTAAACTACAGCTTACACTCGTTCACCCAGGCTGGAGGATGGAGAGACTAAACTACAGCTTACACTCGTTTACCCAGGCTGATGGAGAGACTAAACTACAGCTTACACTCGTTTCCCAGGCTGGATGGAGAGACTAAACTACAGCTTACACTCGTTTACCCAGGCTGATGGAGAGACTAAACTACAGCTTACACTCGTTTTCCCAGGCTGATGGAGAGACTAAACTTCAGCTTACACTTGTTTACCCAGGCTGATGGAGAGACTAAACTACAGCTTACACTCGTTTACCCAGGCTGATGGAGAGACTAAACTATAGCTTACACTCGTTCACCCAGGCTGATGGAGAGACTAAACTACAGCTTACACTCGTTTACCCAGGCTGATGGAGAGACTAAACTACAGCTTACACTCGTTTACCCAGGCTGATGGAGAGACTAAAACTACAGCTTACACTCGTTTACCCAGGCTGATGTGAGAGACTAAACTACAGCTTACACTCGTTTACCCAGGCTGATGGAGAGACTAAACTACAGCTTACACTCGTTTACCCAGGCTGATGGAGAGACTAAACTACAGCTTACACTTGTTTACCCAGGCTGATGGAGAGACTAAACTACAGTTTTACACTCGTTTACCCAGGCTGATGGAGAGACTAAACTACAGCTTACACTTTTTTACCCAGGCTGATGGAGAGACTAAACTACAGCTTACACTCGTTTACCCAGGCTGATGGAGAGACTAAACTACAGCTTACACTCGTTTACCCAGGCTGATGGAGAGACTAAAACTACAGCTTACACTCGTTTACCCAGGCTGATGGAGAGACTAAACTACAGCTTACACTCGTTACCCAGGCTGATGGAGAGACTAAACTACAGCTTACACTCGTTTACCCAGGCTGATGGAGAGACTAAACTACAGCTTACACTCGTTTACCCAGGCTGATGGAGAGACTAAACTACAGCTTACACTCGTTTACCCAGGCTGATGGAGAACTAAACTACAGCTTACACTCGTTTACCCAGGCTGATGGAGAGACTAAACTACAGCTTACACTCGTTTACCCTGGCTGATGGAGAGACTAAACTACAGTTACACTCGTTTACCCGGTGATGGAGAGACTAAACTACAGTTTACACTTGTTCACCCAGGCTGATGGAGAGACTAAACTACAGCTTACACTCGTTTACCCAGGCTGATGGAGAGACTAAACTACAGCTTACACTCGTTTACCCAGGCTGATAGAGAGACTAAACTACAGTTTACACTCGTTTACCCAGGCTGATGGAGAGACTAAACTACAGCTTACACTTTCACCCAGGCTGATGGAGAGACTAAACTACAGCTTACACTCGTTTACCCAGGCTGATGGAGAGACTAAACTACAGCTTACACTCGATTCACCCAGGCTGGAGGATGGAGAGACTAAACTACAGCTTTACACTCGTTTACCCAGGCTGATGGAGAGACTAAACTATAGCTTACACTCGTTTACCCAGGCTGATGGAGAGACTAAACTATAGCTTACACTCGTTTTACCCAGGCTGATGAGAGACTAAACTACAGCTTACACTCGTTTACCCAGGCTGATGGAGAGACTAAACTACAGCTTACACTCATTTACCCAGGCTGATGGTAGGGCTGGGGTAAACGATTATTAACTAAACGATTAGTTGGGCGATTATTTTATCGATTAGTCGACTAATCTAACGACTAATTGGGCGATTAATATAAAGATTATTTTTCTGCTCCTCGATTAATAAAAAAACATAATGTATCTCAAATAAATACGAACTAGCGTACTGAATCATGATACTGTAGCTGGCTAACGTTAGTATAATGTTATGTATTTGAACACTGTCATTGATTAGAACTCTATAACCGCCAAAACCGTTAAAATATTTTGTACAAACATTTTTTATCATAGAGAATGTTTAAATACTAATATCAGCTTACGAGGGAAACGGAGGCGGAGTTAGTGGTGCTTGCTCCTGCTGGATGATTCAGGAGAGTCTGTTCCCCGTTACCGATCAGAGCGCGCTGACACGGAGCAAAGCCTTGTTTATACTCGATGCGTCCGCACGAGCGTGCGGCAAATATGACGCGTTGGGCGCGCAAGACCGGCAAAACCCCATATCGCGTGCACGGCCTCTTTTGTAAGAGCGCGCGCGGCGCCGCGTCCGCGGGATGAACGACTGCCGAATCTGCCCGAGCTGTACGTCTCACCGCACCCGCACCCAGTTTGCGCGTCTAAATTGCAAAGGTTTTTTTTTTTTTGTTAAGGATTTGTTTACTGTGTGTGATTCATTTAATGGAGAGCACATTCACTTCTAGTGGTCTTCGTCCTCCATTCTGCAATGTTTCGTTCTCCCACGTGTGTTGGCGAGCTGTACTGCCGGAAACGGTGCAAAAAATAAATAAATGAAGAAGCGTCGACGCAAAAAAATGGCGTCGACTTAATTTTGACGTCGAACCGTCGACGTCATCGACGCGTCGCTACAGCACTAGCTGATGGAGAGACTAAACTACAGCTTACACTCAGTCACCCAGGCTGGAGGATGGAGAGACTAAACTACAGCTTACACTCTTTACCCAGGCTGATGGAGAGACTAAACTACAGCTTACACTCATCACCCAGGCTGGATGGAGAGACTAAACTAAGCTTACACTCGTTACCAGGCTGAGGAGAGAGCTAAACTACAGCTTACACTCATTTACCCAGGCTGATGGAGAGACTAAACTATAGCTTACACTCGTTTCACCCAGGCTGGAGGATGGAGAGACTAAACTACAGCTTACACTCGTTTACCCAGGCTGATGGAGAGACTAAACTACAGCTTACACTCGTTTACCCAGGCTGATGCTGGGCTGGAGAGACTAAACTACAGCTTACACTCGTTTACCCAGGCTGACGCTGGGCTGATGGATGGAGAGACTAAACTACAGCTTACACTCGTTTACCCAGGCTGATGGAGAGACTAAACTTCAGCTTACACTCGTTTACCCAGGCTGATGGAGAGACTAAACTACAGCTTACACTCGTTTACCCAGGCTGATGGAGAGACTAAACTATAGCTTACACTCGTTCACCCAGGCTGGAGGATGGAGAGACTAAACTACAGCTTACACTCATTTACCCAGGCTGATGGAGAGACTAAACTACAGCTTACACTCGTTTACCCAGGCTGATGGAGAGACTAAACTTCAGCTTACACTTGTTTACCCAGGCTGATGGAGAGACTAAACTACATCTTACACTCGTTTACCCAGGCTGATGGAGAGACTAAACTACAGCTTACACTCGTTCACCCAGGCTGGAGGATGGAGAGACTAAACTACAGCTTACACTCGTTTACCCAGGCTGATGGAGAGACTAAACTACAGCTTACACTTGTTCACCCAGGCTGATGGAGAGACTAAACTTCAGCTTACACTTGTTTACCCAGGCTGATGGAGAGACTAAACTACAGCTTACACTCGTTTACCCAGGCTGATGGAGAGACTAAACTATAGCTTACACTCGTTCACCCAGGCTGATGGAGAGACTAAACTACAGCTTACACTCGTTTACCCAGGCTGATGGAGAGACTAAACTACAGCTTACACTCGTTTACCCAGGCTGATGGAGAGACTAAAATACAGCTTACACTCGTTTACCCAGGCTGGATGATGGAGAGACTAAACTACAGCTTACACTCGTTTACCCAGGCTGATGGAGAGACTAAACTACAGCTTACACTCGTTTACCCAGGCTGATGGAGACTAAACTACAGCTTACACTCGTTTATCCAGGCTGATGGAGAGACTAAACTACAGCTTACACTCGTTTACCCAGGCTGATGGAGAGACTAAACTACAGCTTACACTTGTTCACCCAGGCTGATGGAGAGACTAAACTACAGCTTACACTCGTTTACCCAGGCTGATGGAGAGACTAAACTACAGCTTACACTCGATTACCCAGGCTGATGGAGAGACTAAACTACAGTTTACACTCGTTTACCCAGGCTGATGGAGAGACTAAACTACAGCTTACACTCGTTCACCCAGGCTGATGGAGAGACTAAACTATAGCTTACACTCGTTTACCCAGGCTGATGGAGAGACTAAACTACAGCTTACACTCGTTTACCCAGGCTGATGGAGAGACTAAACTACAGCTTACACTCGATTACCCAGGCTGATGGAGAGACTAAACTACAGCTTACACTCGTTTACCCAGGCTGATGGAGAGACTAAACTACAGCTTACAGTCGTTTACCCAGGCTGATGGAGAGACTAAACTACAGCTTACACTCGATTACCCAGGCTGATGGAGAGACTAAATTTTAGCTCACACTCGATTACCCAGGCTGATGGAGAGACTAAACTACAGCTTACACTCGTTTACCCAGGCTGATGCTGGGCTGGAGAGACTAAACTACAGCTTACACTCGTTTACCCAGGCTGACGCTGGGCTGATGGATGGAGAGACTAAACTACAGCTTACACTCGTTTACCCAGGCTGATGGAGAGACTAAACTTCAGCTTACACTCGTTTACCCAGGCTGATGGAGAGACTAAACTACAGCTTACACTCATTTACCCAGGCTGATGGAGAGACTAAACTATAGCTTACACTCGTTCACCCAGGCTGGAGGATGGAGAGACTAAACTACTGTTAAGTTGAATTTGAGAAATAAAAAAAGGAAAAAAAAAGAAAGTTAATGGTTAAAAAGTATAGATGCATCATTGTTAGATAAAGAGAATTGACATCAAAATGAGTGCAGCCTATTGGTTATGAGCACACAGTGCAACCTGGGAGAAACAAGGGAGCTGATTCGTCATTGAAACTGCACATGGCACACATAACCAGGTGTGTGTGATTACCAGAGGCAGAGAGATCTTTGCTAGCAGTGAAGGTGCTTCTCCTACCCAAGTTGGTGGATTTTGGTGATTATAAAACCAAAGGAGAAAGACTGCTGGGAAAAGCCACAATGTGCTCATCAATTTTGAGATGCTACTGGTAGGACAAAGACTTGTTTTTCTTTAGTGACCACAGATCTTGTGTATGTTTGTTGATGCTAGCAGTTTTAGCATCTAGCTGCATTATGAGTTTTTTATTTCACACTGCTGTTAAATTGCTATGTAAACTGTTAATATTTTAACAATGGTTTGTACTTGGTTTGTTGAAGTAACTTGATATTTGTTTTCTGTATAGGTTATTAAGCTAACCATCTGAAATGATCATTGAGTAAAGTGCATGAAGATCAAGTCTGTTGAGAGATTTTCAATAAATTGCTTCGATGATGAAGAATCAGATGCTTTGAGTTATTCCATGCACCCTCTGAATTGATTGAAGCCTTTTTCAAGTTTGGGCAGACATTGAGGCAAAGAACCCTAATAACTTGACATTTAATAACCCTCTCTTGTGGATAAGAAGATTAAAGGCTTCTGATGGTCCAGAAAATAAAGCTGGTGCAAAGGACAAGAATCAACATTGTCAAGACAAGTCATCAGGAAATCAATTGAGTTGTTTAAGACGTATCATTGTGACTTGAAGATAAAATGGCAGAAGAAGCTTT
This sequence comes from Chrosomus eos, assembly GCA_036326025.1. Taxonomy (NCBI): domain Eukaryota; kingdom Metazoa; phylum Chordata; class Actinopteri; order Cypriniformes; family Leuciscidae; genus Chrosomus; species Chrosomus eos. The sequence goes on from CM070832.1 coordinate 1,836,978, forward strand.
AGGGAAAACGGTGGACCAACTTAAGAGAGAGAGAACCACTGCAAAGATGTGTGTTACAAAGCAAGCCAACCTTCTCATTCGAGAGTCAAGCCAAATGATTGAATCTGAACTCAGGAAGGAATTCCAGAAACTCTCTTCTAGTGCAAGAGCACTTTTTGATGCGAATGAAGATTATAGCATGGGATTGCTGGCAGAGCTGGAAGCTAAAGCAAAGAGTGATGAGAAAGTGGAGCTTGAAATGCAGCAGACAGCAGATATTGAGAAGACTGTAAATGATTGTGAGACAAAGCTTGAGGAGGTGCGAAAAATTGTCCAAATTAACTTGTGGCAGAGGTATGGCCAAGAGGAATTGACTGTTGCAGTCCATGAAGCTGAGAAAGCTTGTGATCATTCTGATTCAATACCTGTTGCTGGTGTCAATTGTGAAGGATATGAAGTTCAACTAATTCACTTGGAAAAGCTTGTGAGTAGAGCAGTCAAAACACTATCCAGCTGGGAGCGATGGATTCCTACAGGAGAGAAGAAGGACTTTGAGAGCAGAGTAAAGCAGGTGAAAGCACAAAACAATGGACTTGTTTCAAGAAACAGTGAGTTTATTACTGCACGTAATGCTGAAAGAAGTTCTCAATTTGCAGGTCCTATAGACTCAAACACAGGTCTCCAAACAGTGCCGATTACACCAGTTGTGAGAATAAGACCAACTAGTTTGCCTAGATTTGGTGGGATGAAAAGAGATTTCTTCCGCTGGAAGAAGGATTGGGAAAGTTTGCAAAAACAAGGCGAACCAACTGGATCGGTAGAGGTCAAGAAAATCCAGCTCCTGGACAGTTTGGATGACAGAATTGTAAAGGACCTAAGGCTGTCAAGTTACAGCAGTGGAGAGGATGTGTTAAGAGTGCTGGAAAATCGATTTGGCAACAAGGTAACCATTGCCATGGAAATTATTGAAGAACTGGAAAGAATTCCTGGTGTAAAGGGCAATCAACCCAGAAAAGTGATAGACTTGATCCAGACTGTAGAAAAAGCTCTATCAGACCTGACAGATCTTGGGAATATTGGTGCAATTAAGAACCCTCTCGTAATCAAGTCTATTGAGAGTAAGCTGCCTGAATTTGTAAAAAGAGACTGGCTTTTCTTTATGATTGACCCTAACAATGGCGTGACTCCAGAGAATCACTTTGACCTCCTGTTGGAGTTTTTAAGGAAACAGGAGGACGTTCTTGAGAGACTCGAACAGCTCAGAGTCACTTACAAGGTAGATAAATCTGAAAATAGATTTGAAAGAATGCATGCATCTACAAGATCCACGAATAAAGATTCTGACGGTGGGTGTACTGTCTGTGGAGCGGTAAATCATAAGGACAAGATTTTCTTCTGTAAAAAGTTTAAGGAGCTAAGGCTAGCTGAAAAGAAAGCTGCTCTGAAGAAGATTGGAGCATGTAGGAGGTGCCTTGGATGTCATGAAGGTAACGCAGACTGTAGAGACACATTCTTGTGTAAAAATAGAGATTGCAGAAAAGAAAATGCCCCAGAGCATCATTATTTCCTTTGTCCAAGAAGAGAATCCACGAGTGGCACTGAGAAAGGGGGTTTAAAGCAAAGCAGGAAGGTAAATGTGCTCACAGCGGAGCAAGAGGAACTTTTAGCTGAACTTTCCCCAGAGCTTGCTGAGCGATACAAGAAATGCCTTCACCAACAAAGCTGCAACAGTTACTTCCACTGGAAAAGCCCAAGTTGGACTTCTAAAGGAAAGTGGGGTACAAGAACTACCTGTCATCATGATGCTCATGGAAGTGACAGCCAATGCGGGGCAGAAGGTTGGAACTTTGGTAGATCTTGCATCAGATACCAACTATATAACCCATAAGGCTGCAGAACGGTTGAGGCTAAGGAGCGAAGATGTCACATTGATAGTGCATGGAGTTGCTGGAATGACCATCAAGGTGAAAACCAAGCGATATCTTCTTCGAGTCAGAGTTAAGACTGATGAGGACAAAGAAAGGGCACATGAACTTCTCTGTTATGGCTTGGATGAAATTGCTAAAGTGCATAAAGTCATCAAACCTAAGCAATTGCAGAGATTCTTCCCAGAAGTCAAGCTTGAAGAGTTGGTAAGACCTAAAGAGATTGAACTTCTTATTAGCCACCGATAAGGGAGATTAGCCCCACAAAGAGTGAAGATTGTGGGGGATCTTGTCTTATGGGACAGTCCTTTGGGAAAGACAGTAGGCGGAGCTCATCCAGACTTATTTGAGGAAATTGATGTAGCTGCATATGAGTCTAAAACACATTTTGCTCGTTCAATGAGAACAGCTGCAGCAAAATATGAAGAGAAAGTGGGAGGACCTGAAGTGATGACGAAGTCAGTCCAACTACTTCAAGAAACCAGTGCTGAGACAAACATTGCAGCTGTTAGCAACCGTGAATTCTTAGAATGGTGGAAGTGGGATAGCATTGGGGCAGCTTGTGAACCAATGTGTGGAGCTTGTCGCTGTGGGAACTGTCAGCCAGGTGGTAAGGAGATGACATTGGCAGAGGAAAGAGAGCTCGAAATTATAAAAGAGTGTCTTACCTATGTAAAAAATTATGTTCACAGCAGTTCTCCTCATTGGCATGCGAAATATCCCTGGACTGAAAATCCAGCTTCCCTTCCCAATAATAGAAGTGGAGTAGAGGCAACTTTTCTGAGAACAGAAAAGCAGCTCAAGAGGGAGCCAGATTGGCAAGTTGCTTATACAGCTCAAATTAAAGAAATGGTGGAGCGCGGGGCAGCAATCAAGCTCACTGAAGATACGATTAGTTCCTGGAATGGACCAGTATGGTATGTGAGTCACCTGATTGCACCAAATCCTCACTCCGTTACGACTCCAGTGCGCTTGGTATGGAACAGCAGTCAGAAATAGAGGAGTGAGTATGAACGATCTTCTTCTGAAAGGCCCAGATTTTCTTAATCCAATCAGAGCTGTCCTTCTAAGGTTCAGGAAAGGAGTTTATGCTGTCCTAGGAGATATTAGAAAGATGTATAACTCTGTATGGTTGGAGGAACGAGAAATGCATCTGCATAGGTTCCTGTGGAGAGATGATCAGAGCGAAAAAATAGAAGAATATGCAATCACCAGAGTTAACATCGGTGACCGACCAGCAGGGTGCATCGCACAGTTAGCCATGCGTGAAACTGCAAGATTGACAAAGTTCTCTCATCGACATGAAGAGCGCAAAGTCATCGAAGAGGATAGTTACGTAGATGATATTCTTACTTCCCACAATGATCAGAAAAAGCTGGACAAGATAACTGAAGGTGTTGAGGAGATCCTAAGAGCTGGAGGATTTTTCTTGAAGCACTGGGTTCGGTCAGAACAAAGTTGGAAGCCCGGTGATGGTGAGTTAGAGTCACTGGGAGAAGACAGAATCCTAAAACTTCCAAACCAGTTGAGGGATAAAGACAACAAGGCCCTTGGAGTTGGGTATCTGGCAGAAGAGGATCAACTTTACATCATGACATCAATTAACTTTACCAATCGAAAGAAGAAAATGAGGATAGGACAAAACCTCCTCAAAGAGGAGGTCAGGACCAAGACTCCTAATCCTCTGACCAGAAGAGAGCTACTGAGTCAGGTGGCAGGATTGTATGATCCGATTGGCCTGGTCACACCGGTTAAGCAAAAAGGGGCCATCCTTGTACGGAAAGCATTTCAGGAGGCAGGACGTGGAAAGTTGACCAAAGACACATGGGATATACCACTGTTAGAAAAACTGAAAAATGGAGAAGCAGCAATTAACGTGTTTGAGGAGTATGTTCAGCTAAGCAAGATAACGTTTCCCAGAGGCATAACACCTGGAGGCTGGAAGGGAAAACCATTGGGAACCATCTCTGATGGAAGCGATAAGACCTATGGAGCTGTAACATATTTCAGGTGGGAAACAGACCTGGGCGTTGAAGTAAGGCTAGTTGAATCCAAGGCCAAGTTGACTCCTTTGGATCAAAAAGGGGAAGCAGTCAAGGCTGAAATGTGTGGTGCAGTTTATGCAGCCAGACTTCGAAAGTATATTGAGAAACATTGCTAAGTGGAGATTGACCAATGGTTCCATTTGGTTGACAGCCAAACAGTGTTGGGAGCTATTCAGCGGGCTAGCTATGGCTATCAGTCCTTCTTTGCCAATAGGATTGGAGAGATCCAGAGAACTACGCTAGTTAAGGATTGGTGGTGGATCCCAGGTGACTTAAATGTTGCGGATATTATCACAAGGGGAGGTAATCCAGAAGGCCTAAAACAAGATTCTGCATGGCAGAGAGGGCCTGTGTTCTTGAAGTGGCCAGTGGAGGATTGGCCAATTAAGTCAGCTGCTGAGATTGTAATCGCTGCAAGAGAAGCTATAAACAAACTTCAGAGGAAAGCATTCTCTGCAGTGCTAACTAGAAGTCTGGCTAAGAAAAAACAAGACTCAGTCCTCCTGCAGAAAATTGAAGTGAGAATTCATGAGGATGGAGAGAAAGGAAGGATGTCTGACGGCATAATACTAAGTAAATTACTTGATGTTGAAAAATTCAGCAAATTGTCCAGACTGGTCAGAGTTACTGCTTGGGTGCGTCGAGCTGTTAAGAAGTGGATGAAGATAAGAACTAAGACCTTGGGTTCATCAAAGTGGGAGGTGAAATCTTTGAAGGGAAGAGTCAATGGAGCTATCTTGACAATAAGTGAACAGGAGGATGCTCTCAAAGATCTCTTTCTAGCAGCCCAAGAGAATGTGGTCTTTCCTGATACTACCTTCAGTAGGTTGGCAGTGTACAAGGATGAAAATTCTGGACTGGTTGTTTGTGGAGGAAGAATTCAAATCTTCAATGAAGACAAAACTGTAGTTCCAATCTTACCATATAATGCATATGTGTCTACATTTCTGGCTCAGGAAGCTCATCAAGTAAACCATGAAGGAGTGGCTGGAACTTTGTTGAAAATGAGAAAAAAAGCTTGGGTTGTAAAAGGCCGCAGACTAGCTAAGAAGTCCGTAGACTGCTGTGTGACCTGCAGAAAGGCAAGGTCGAAGCAATGCCAACAGATTATGGGAGACCTTCCACCAGAACGGTCAGAACCAGCTGCGCCATTTGAGTTCACAACCCTAGATCTGTTTGGACCTTATCTGGTAAAAGATGAGGTAAAGAAGAGGGTGGGACTTAAAGTTTGGGGAGTGGTCTTCTGTTGTATGGCTTCAAGAGCTATCCATACTGATATTGTCAGTGATCAATCAACAGAAGGATTTCTGCTGGCATACCAACGATTTACAGCTTTAAGGGGACATCCAAGGAAGCTGTGGTCAGACTCAGGATCAAATTTCATAGGGGCCAAACCTGTTCTTGAGGATCTTCACAAGTTCCTAGAGCGACAGGATAGAATAAAGTTAGAAATTGAAGCAGCCAAGAACGGCACGGAGTGGTCTTGGAAAATTCATCCTGCAGATTCCCCTCACCGGAATGGAGCAGCAGAAGCGGCTGTCCGTCTGGTTAAGCGGGCCCTCCTGAATCTAGGCTGTATTGGAGGCATGTCATGGGGGGAATTTCAAACTTTTCTTTACACAGCAACCAATTTGGTAAATGAAAGACCGATCGATGCCAGGACAAAAAGTCGGGAAGACTGCGTGGAATACGTGAGTCCAAACTCTCTTCTCCTGGGTCGGACTGGAAAAAGAGGAGATCAAGGAAGTTTTGAATTTGAAGGCTATCCATACAAAAGGCTAAGAATCATCCAGGAAGTCGTCAACAAATTCTGGAGAAGTTGGTGTCAGCTAGCAGGTCCTAACCTCTTTGTAAGAAACAAGTGGCATACTAAAGAGCGGAATGTTGCCGTAGGAGATGTGGTATGGGTGGCTGACCAGAATGCGTTAAGAGGTCAGTACAAGATGGCCAGAGTCGTCAATATAAATGCAGACAAGAAAGGAACCGTAAGAGATGTAATGGTCAGAGTATTCCCCAGCTATCCTGTCTCGATTGTGAAACCAAACCAAGTAGGAACAGCCAAGAATGTCAAACCAGCAAAAAAGCTTTGTGACAAGATCCCAGCTACGATTCTGCATAGGGATGTGAGACGCTTGGTGGTTCTGATTCCCATTGAGGAACAGTAAAGAGATTTCAGAAGAAGTGTGTGACCTCCTTGGGTCAGTTGACCAGGAGCTCAAGTGGGAGGTGTTAAGTTAAATTTGAGAAAGAAAAAAAGGAAGAAAAAAAAGAAAGTTAATGGTTAAAAAGTATAGATGCATCATTGTTAGATAAAGAGAATTGACATCAAAATGAGTGCAGCCTATTGGTTATGAGCACACAGTGCAACCTGGGAGAAACAAGGGAGCTGATTGGTCATTGAAACTGCACATAGCACACATAACCAGGTGTGTGTGATTACCAGAGGCAGAGAGATCTTTGCTAGCAGTGAAGGTGCTTCTCCTACCCAAGTTGGTGGATTTTGGTGATTATAAAACCAAAGGAGAAAGACTGCTGGGAAAAGCCACAATGTGTTCATCAATTTTGAGATGCTACTGGTAGGACAAAGACTTGTTTTTCTTTAGTGACCACAGATCTTGTGTATGTTTGTTGATGCTAGCAGTTTTAGCATCTAGCTGCATTATGAGTTTTTTATTTCACACTGCTGTTAAATTGCTATGTAAACTGTTAATATTTTAACAATGGTTTGTACTTGGTTTGTTGAAGTAACTTGATATTTGTTTTCTGTATAGGTTATTAAGCTAACCATCTGAAATGATCATTGAGTAAAGTACATGAAGATCAAGTCTGTTGAGAGATTTTCAATAAATTGCTTCGATGATGAAGAATCAGATGCTTTGAGTTATTCCATGCACCCTCTGAATTGATTGAAGCCTTTTTCAAGTTTGGGCAGACATTGAGGCAAAGAACCCTAATAACTTGACAACTACAGCTTACACTCGTTTACCCAGGCTGATGGAGAGACTAAACTACAGCTTACACTCATTTACCCAGGCTGATGGAGAGACTAAACTATAGCTTACACTCGTTCACCCAGGCTGGAGGATGGAGAGACTAAACTACAGCTTACACTCGTTTACCCAGGCTGATGGAGAGACTAAACTACAGCTTACACTCGTTTACCCAGGCTGATGCTGGGCTGGAGAGACTAAACTACAGCTTACACTCGTTTACCCAGGCTGACGCTGGGCTGATGGATGGAGAGACTAAACTACAGCTTACACTCGTTTACCCAGGCTGATGGAGAGACTAAACTTCAGCTTACACTCGTTTACCCAGGCTGATGGAGAGACTAAACTACAGCTTACACTCGTTTACCCAGGCTGATGGAGAGACTAAACTACAGCTTACACTCGTTTACCCAGGCTGATGGAGAGACTAAACTTCAGCTTACACTCGTTTACCCAGGCTGATGGAGAGACTAAGGCCCCATCCACACTACTGCGTTTTAGTTTAGAAACGGAGAATTAAAACGAATACGATCTCCATCCACACCAGCGTTTTAGCTGCGATCTCAGTCCACGCAAAAACGACTGAAAACGCGCATCACGTGACCATTCACCTACACTGGGCATGCGCGTGCTGGTGTAAACCCCATTACTCAGGAACCACAACTTCATTGATAAAATTATCCCGCATGCGCTGGTTCTTCCCGGCTTAACCCAAAACCGACGCTCCATGTACGGTCGATACCGCCGCTGCACATGGCACGGGAATTGTCACAGATCGCTGGAATAATAGCTTGCCTCCGGCGCATGTTGGCAGTTATCGTTACAGCATCAGGGAATGATATGCCATGACTGATGACACCCAATCAGAGAGCCGAGCGCGAGCGTCTGCGTCATCGTTTCTAAACTCCTCTGTTTTGACCCGTCTACACTAAAACGCCCTCCGGAGATTCAAAACGCAAAACGGGTCTGCAGCGTTTCTAAACTTCTCCGTTTTAGGTCTTCGTTTTTGCCGTTTTAGTGTGAACGGGAGGTGCAAACGTAGCAAAAAGTCTCCGTTTTTAAACGAAAACGTAGTAGTGTGGATGGGGCCTAAACTACAGCTTACACTCGTTCACCCAGGCTGGAGGATGGAGAGACTAAACTACAGCTTACACTCGTTTACCCAGGCTGATGGAGAGACTAAACTTCAGCTTACACTCGTTTACCCAGGCTGATGGAGAGACTAAACTACAGCTTACACTCGTTTACCCAGGCTGATGGAGAGACTAAACTACAGCTTACACTCGTTTACCCAGGCTGATGGAGAGACTAAACTACAGCTTACACTCGTTTACCCAGGCTGATGGAGAGACTAAACTTCAGCTTACACTCGTTTACCCAGGCTGATGGAGAGACTAAACTATAGCTTACACTCGTTCACCCAGGCTGGAGGATGGAGAGTCTAAACTACAGCTTACACTCGTTTACCCAGGCTGATGGAGAGACTAAACTACAGCTTACACTCGTTTACCCAGGCTGATGGAGAGACTAAACTACAGCTTACACTCGTTTACCCAGGCTGGAGGATGGAGAGACTAAACTACAGCTTACACTCGTTTACCCAGGCTGATGGAGAGACTAAACTACAGCTTACACTCATTTACCCAGGCTGATGGAGAGACTAAACTACAGCTTACACTCGTTCACCCAGGCTGGAGGATGGAGAGACTAAACTACAGCTTACACTCGTTTACCCAGGCTGATGGAGAGACTAAACTACAGCTTACACTCGTTTACCCAGGCTGATGGAGAGACTAAACTACAGCTTACACTCGTTTACCCAGGCTGATGGAGAGACTAAACTACAGCTTACACTCGTTCACCCAGGCTGGAGGATGGAGAGACTAAACTACAGCTTACACTCGTTCACCCAGGCTGGAGGATGGAGAGACTAAACTACAGCTTACACTCGTTTACCCAGGCTGGAGGATGGAGAGACTAAACTACAGCTTACACTCGTTTACCCAGGCTGATGGAGAGACTAAACTACAGCTTACACTCGTTTACCCAGGCTGATGGAGAGACTAAACTACAGTTTACACTCGTTTACCCAGGCTGATGGAGAGACTAAACTACAGCTTACACTCGATTACCCAGGCTGATGGAGAGACTAAACTACAGCTTACACTCGTTCACCCAGGCTGGAGGATGGAGAGACTAAACTACAGCTTACACTCGTTCACCCAGGCTGATGCTGGGCTGATGGATGGAGAGACTAAACTTCAGCTTACTCTTAAAGAAGCACAAAACACAATCAGTTTACCAGGAGATTTCCTGCAAAATGGAAGATGACACACAGTTGTTACTGTACAAACTAAATACAAAACTATTCAAGAATTATTTTTTGTGATTGAAATAAAGCTGAAATAAAATTAAAAAAATAAAAAAAAATAATGAAAAACAGCAAAATCATGGAGGATTTCAAATAGGGTCACATTTTACATAATACATCTAGATTAAATACACTAATAAAACGAACAATTAAACAGCACTACATACATCGACACTTAAGATCTGAGCTCAAGTTAGTGCTAGTTATAGATAATAATGATTCAGAAACATTCAGACTTTAATATGGTTTTATTGAAAAAAGTGTACCAATGAAACAACCAAAAAAACCTTCAGAAAAGTATTTTGTAGAGCAAAGCTCTTATGTACAGCATATTGCACTAAATAACAAAACCTAAAACTTCCATACGGCATCAAAATCAGCCAGAAACCAGCGTGAGGAGTGCAGAGGACAGGCCCAATGTTCACACACACACACACACATGCTACATCTCAGCTGGGTCTCGCTCTCGGTGTGAGTGTGTGTGTGTGTGTGTGTGTGTGTGTGTGTGTGTGTGTGTGAGAGCCTCCAACCAACGGCAGATATACATCATCTACAATACATGGCTTTCTGAACGCGTTCATTTCAATGCAAATCATCAGCTGAAGATTCATCAAGACTAACAAGGAATGTTCATGTAAAGAGCCCTTAATGTGGAAGATTTCACAACATCTGCCTTCAAAACGCCACCAGAAAATCTGTTTTAGAAAACAAACATGAGTCTCAACAATAGCAGTCGATATCAACTTATAAAACTACCCAACTACACAAAGATGGAGTGAAATACAGTTAAAGACACTGTTGGCTTCATCATGGGCTGTTGATTTCAGACAAATACAGGCTTGTTAAAAGGCTAGTCCATATTTGACCCAAATTTGGGTTGAAAAAACCCAGAATTTTTTAGACAAAAAATTAGACAAAAAACAGAATCAAATATAGACAACCCCAACAGTTGGGTTAAAAATGTAAATTAAAAAGCTTAACCCAATGGTTGGGTTAGCCCATATTTGACCCAATTTTTTTTGTTGAAACAACCCAGCATTTTTTTTTAGAGTTGGGTCAAATATGGACAAACTCAACCGTTGGGTTAAAAATGTAAATAAAAAGCTTAACCCAACGGTTGGGTTTGCCCATATCTGACCCAAATATAGGTTGAAACAACCCAGCATTTTTTAGAGATGGGACAAATATGGACAAACCCAACCATTGGGTTAAAAATGTAAATAAAAAGTTTAACCCAATGGTTGGGTTTGTCCATATTTGACCCAAATTTAGGTTGAAACATCCCAGCATTTTTTTTTTTAGAGTTGGGTCAAATATAGACAAACCCAACAGTTGGGTTAAAAATGTAAATAAAAAGCTTAACCCAACGGTTGGGTTAGCCCATATTTGACCCAATTCTTTTGTTGAAACAACCCAGCATTTTTTAGAGTTGGGTCAAATATGGAAAAACCCAACCATTGGGTTAAAAATGTAAATAAAAAGCTTAACCCAACAGTTGGATTTGTCCACATTTGACCCAAATTCCAAAACATCTGCCTTCAAAAAGCCACCAATTCAGTAAGAAAATCTGTTTTAGAAAGCAAAACCAATAAGCCTCAACAAAAGCAGTCGATATCAATTAACAAAACTACACCAATTACACAAAGATGGAGTGAAATACAGTTAAAGACACTGTTGGCTTCATCATGGGCTGTTGATTTCAGACTAATACAGGCTTGTTAAAAACATCCAAGACAAAACAATATTCCTGACATCTCAAGAACTTGAGACGAGCGACTCTAACACTGGGATTCGAGAACCCTTGAGACTCAACCAAACACAAAGTACTTCCAGTGCATGTAAAGAGAGAAACAGAGATGAAGCACTTCATTATAACACAGGAATAACCACAGCTGTTTCTCTGCAAAAACTCCAAGAGTAATGAGATTCTGATTGACTTCAGCAGATCTTTAGCATACTGGGATGATTGAACAACGTTTTAGAAAATTCATCATCAGTTTTTCCTCATTCATTTCATGAACAGATTGAGTGAAGCTCACAGGAGACGCATAACACACATGTCCAGGTCATATTTTACCCCAAAATCTGAAGAAAAGGGTGTGTTTTACATTTTACAGCAGCTTTAAACTCTTACTTTAAGACTCGTTTGGGTCTGAATATGTTTTTAGGTAACCTAAAAATATGCTTTATGTAAATTTAAGTGGTTTTTAAGTCAAAACTTAATTTTAATTCAACATTTACAGCGCTAAATTTGCGCTTTAAATCACACACACACAGATAAAGTATTTTTTGAATTTATTAGCCTATCGAGAGAGTTGTAAGTTGAATTACAACCTCCTTGCTGAGTAATATAATATCGCAATTCAGTAGCAGAGAAGATAATTTATTAATAAAAGTCACGGGAAGCATTGAAAACTGCTTTAATAAAGGCAGCGCATTAATATAGAACAGTGATTAAACTCACCGGAACTACTTGTGCATTGAATGGTTTTATTGCACACCTTCAAGCCAATCAGAATCGAGTATTCAGACAGACCATGCATGATATAAAATATGATTAATCAACTTTTTCTGGTCGATTTTGGACAGAAAAAAATACAACCTGGACATGTGTCCGTGAGATTCACCTGATTTTACATAATAATACATACTCGTGCTCAGCTCATCTGATGGCACTTTGCTGATGTGAACACACAGAACAACAGTGAGCAGATTTTAGGACATTAAATCCTTCTAAACCTCCTTCAGCAACAACACATAACGCGAGAAATGCACAACAACAATGTTAGTATCAAGGGATATAAAGAAAGGAATTGCACAGTGAAATGTATACAGTAGCAACGAGTCGAAACACACATATAAAAAAAGGAATAAAATAAATAAGGAGTGGAGGAGTGCACATGAGACGAACGAGTGGCTCTGGCTCAGCGTTCACGATCTGCAGGAAACTCACGTTCACCTTGAGCAACATTCAACAGAAACACACTGTACCTGTAATCTACTAATGTACCAGATCAACCCAGCACACACCAGCAGAACCCAGGCCAATCTCAGTCATATTACACCTCAAAATCAGAAGAAAACGTACACTCTAAAAAATGCTGGGTTGTTTTTAAACCAAAGTTGGGTAAATATGGACAAACCCAAATGGGTTGGGTTTGCCCATATTTGACCCAAATTTAGGTTGAAACAACCCAGATTTTTTTAGAGTTGGGTCACATGTGGAAAAACCCAACCGTTGGGTTAAAAATTTAAATAAAAAACTCAACCCAACGATTGGGTTTGTCCATATTTGAGCCAACTTTAGGTTGAAACAACCCAGCATTTTTTAGAGTTGGGTCAAATATGGACAAACCTAACCGTTGGGTTAAAATGTAAATAAAAAGCTTAACCCAACGGTTGGGTTTGTCCATATTTGACCCATATTTAGGTTGAAACAACCCAAACATTTTTAGAGTCGGGTCAAATGTGGACAAACCCAACTGTTGGGTTAAAAATGTAAATAAAAAGCTCAAACCAACGGTTGGGTTTGTCCATATTTGACCCACATTTAGGTTGAAAAAACCCAGAATTTTTTAGAGTCGGGCCAAATATGGACAAACCCAACCATTGGGTTTAAAATGTAAATAAAAAGCTTAACCCAACGGTTGTATACTTACTACTGAACTGAACTACAGATTAAGTATTATTTTAGCATCTTTGAGATATATTTAGTATCTATTAATATTTTGATATGGATTTATTTTTTACACTTTCATTTTTAATTTTAGTTAAAGTTATAGTAATTTTGTTGTGTTTTTTGTAATTTTTAATAGTGTTTTCATCTTTTTTTTAATTGGAGTTTGAGTTATTTTAGTGCATAAAGTTAAACTAAATTCAAATGTGAAATGTTGCTTTGGGAACTGGCTGAAATAAAAAAAAATGCATTTTGTATTTAATTTTACTTTATTTCAAGTAATGAAACTAAATGCCTCTAAAATGATTCTTGCTTCTCTCTTCTGATTATTGGGGTGAAAAATGAGCTGGATTTCAATATTTGACACGGCTCTGATTAATGAGGAGGACTTTCATCAATATTGTCTTCAAAAATTATAATTTTTTTTTAAAAAAGTGTATGCATTCCTTCATTTAATAATTCTACCAACATCTCTGATTTTAAACGAACGCATGTTGGCGGGAAAAATTTCACAAAATGTGTGTCACTCCTTCAAGATGAAAAAAATAATAAAAAATAAAATAAAATAAAACACAGGACAGAGAAACAGCATTGAATGCATCAGTGTCTTCAAACATATATTTTCTTCAAACAATAATTACAGTCTTCAGAAGATCTTCCTCACGTCTTTTACAAATAAAGTAGTGGTTCTATTTAAAAAAAGAAAGAAATTTACACCACCAAACCTGTACAGATATAAAAGTAGAAATAACCCAGGGAAATGTGAAGCGCCAGTGTCCTGAGAGGAGAAGTGATGCAGTCGCTTTCAGATTCACACAGTATTTAAGATGATATATACACACAAAATGGCCGCCGCCGACTACGGTAAGGCTGAGGCTGATATGTTTGCTGTATGTTAGTGTAAACACAGCCTGGGTCGTTCGTAGGCACAGAAATCATCTTCCGTATGGGAAACAGGTTTGTATCTATTGGCCGTTTTAAAGGGAGTGGGTTGAAGTACCTGAGTGAGTTAGAGACGTAAAGTCAACACTTTTGCTAAACGTTTATACGACAAGGTCCTGAATTAACTAACTATACATTTGCAACACTATTTATTAATCTTTGTTAACGTTAATAATAATCACTATTCATAGTTAGTTAAAAAATACAGATTTTATTAATGTATTACTTCTAAGATGCTTTACACTCTAAAAACTGCTGGGTTGTTTTAACCCAATTTTGGGTCAAATATGGACAAACTCAAACATTGGGTAAAAAATGTAATTTATAAATGTAACCCAATGGCTGGGTTTGTCCATATTTGACCCAAAATTGGGTTAAAACAACCCAGCATTTTTTAGAGTGTAGAAGCATTTATTATTGTTAGTTGGTATTAACTAATGCTGAAAACTTATTGTAAAGTGTTACCGTTTATTCTAATATTACCAAAATTGGTGAATTTTTAAGTATTTTAAATTAAGAAATTTTTAATTTTTAACACTTTCCAACAAGGTCTCATTTGTTACCATTAGTTAATACATTAATTACACTGTAAAAAAATACATAATCAATAAGTTTTATGTTTTTATTTTGCTTAAACTCATCAAAATACGGTAAGCAATTTTCAACTTTTTGTTACACAAAGTTACACAAGTCAACTCATTTTTTATAGTCGGTTTAATGTAATTTAAGTTGAAATGACTTAAACATCCAAGTTGATTGTACTTAATTTAAGGCAGCGACATTTTTTTTACAGTGAATTAACAGTATACACTGTACAAAAATGTGTTTATTCAACTTAAAAAACAGTAAGTGTTTGTGCTGCCTTAAATTTGTAAGTTTAGCAAACTTAAAATGTGAGTGAACTTAAAAATTTTAAGGCAGCACAAACTTACTTTTCGAAGTCGAAACATGTTTTTACAGTGCTTACCGCATTTATTAACCTTTGATAATGTTCATATTAGTTCACAGTGTATTAACTAACGTACAACTTACGATTTTTAATGTTGAGATTTATGAGATTTTTAGGTCATCTTAACTAATGCAGTTAACAAATAAAACCTTACTGTAAAGCGTTAAAACAATATTCTTGAACAGTTTTCACCCGAAATCATGCGTAGATTATGAAACACGATATTTTCCCAATCCATATTACTGGATTGTAATGTTCGATGCTGTTGATTGTTGACTAGCCTGATGCCGAGAACGGAAAGAAATGAAATGAAAAAGAGAATAACAGCAGTACATCAACTCATCATTGACTTCATCAAACCCTCTTCGGTTGCTTGACAAACTTAAGGACGTCTAGATCATATTCCTAAAAGTATTTAAAAACAGGAAGGACGATAAAAAATTCAACAATGATGTAATAAAAAAGTAACATCCAAACACCAAGAAATTTGAGGTGCAAAAAGCTTTTTTTTTCTGTCTTTGGAGATTTGTAAGTGACGTCTTTGGAGATTCCTGGAGGAAAAGTATCCGGATCTCGCTTCGGCAGTGGCGTGGGACGGTAAGGCGTTCCCAAGACTCATTCAAATACACGTACGGAAGTGCAAAGAAAATCCAACACGAACAGCATTCTGTACAAAATACCTCAACATGTTTATGAAAATATTCCTGTTAGAATCTCAAGAACATCATGGCATCTTCGTCGGGGGAAAAGAGGCTGCCGTAAAAAAACGTCCCCCGTCCTGCGGAGGATTTTAGTCTTCGTTTATTTCCCCCTCAAACCCGTGTTAGATACCAGACAGTGCCGTTGAACGTCCCGCTCCGGATGTGGACTGGGACACGGATGGCAGTTTTGGTTTCACCTGCGGTTTGCCCTGGCGTCCTGAGCGTCGGCGTCCCCCCCGAACAGGAGTGTGTAAAGCGCAGTCGCCACACGCCGCCACAGGGGCTCCTGGTTCCTTTGGTTTCTGTGACGCTGCCAAACACAAATCAAACGCACAAAATCAATCACACACGTCGAAGCAGAGTGGCAGTAATGAGGAGGAATGGAAAATCAACTAATAAATTAGTTCACGAAATTTCCTGATAATTTATGTCTTTCACTATATGGAGAAAATCCTGGAATGTTTTCCTCAAAAACCTTCATTTCTTTTCGACTGAAGACAGAAACACATGAACATCTTGGATTATGTGGAGGAGAGTAAATTATCAGGACATTTTTATTCTGAAGTTAAATAATCCTTTAAGGTCAGGAATCAGAGAATTGTTATAATATAAAAAAAAATGAAATTCTGCTTATCACATTTAAAGTGGTTTTAAACCATTCAAGCGCAAGAAGATTCAATTCGGCACAAATACTGAATAGAGTTCTCTTTCTTTGCTTGAAAGGACAAATACACACAAAATTATGTCTATCCTTGCAAACACTGTCGGTTATGTCTAAAGTGAACATAAACAGTTAAAAGAAAGCACATGTAACAGTCTATTGGATTGGTGCGTTCGCTCTTAAAGGGACAGCAGCCCAATAACCCTGTTTCCCTGTGTCATTAATGATCATCAAAGAACAGAAGAAAAGAAAATCACTCACTGATCTTGACTGAATAACTTTTGTAACTTTAATAAGGATTAATCTGTATTCTATTTATAAAAAGAAAACGATGCGGTTTTATTTAACATCGCATTTTGATTGCTTATTTGGTCTATTGCTAATTTGTTTTTATTGTATTACTGACTGTATACTTGTTGTTAACAATGTTTGAAATGTATATTAGTCAGTCTATTTTATTAGTTAGTTGTTCTTTAGGCTGTTGATTTTTGTTAATGGTAAATTGTTCAGCTGCAACACCATGTTTTGCAAAAAGACAATAAATATGTTTGATATCTATGTTTGACTTTTCTTTTTTTTTACCATATTGGAATCAAAACTGGGAATTGATAAGAATTGGAATAAGAATTGATAAGAAATGTTCTTTACAACATATATTTAGAATGCATTTAAAATGTATTTTAGTCAGAATTTATATGAACCCTTACCCTATTGCTATATGAAACAATACATTGGAATAATACCACTCATATCACATCTTATGACATTGCCGTGTGAACAGCTGAGTGTGAGGACGTGCAGTGATGTAATAGGGGAGTAAACACAGAGAAATCCAGACACCGGCAATATTTACACAACAAACGCTGTCTGTCCCTGATATGAGCCTTCACCTTCACACACAGGAGATCACACACACATTACGTTACACCAAACACACAGTCTGCAATATAAACACTCGAAATCAGAATAAAACTGAGCTTTGGTGAGTGAATATGCCAATGGCTAAGAAGTTTATTAGGAACTAGAGCTGGGCGATTTTTTCCCCTCAAAACAATCTGTGAATTTTTTAATAAAAAACTCGATTTACGATTCGATTTCCCCCCCTTCCATTTAAAACAAAATAACTGCGAACTGTAAATATATTTTATAAACATATATTTATTGTATTTAATTAAAGTGCATCAACATAAACAAAATTGCGAAGGCAAAACCCTTTCTCAAACTGAAAAGTCACTGTGCGGTGTGCAACAAAGATTGTTAAACATCCAAATTATTTATACTGTATTTGGATTGAGCTAGTACAACAACAAAAAATCCTGAGGTAACTCTTAGTTGAATTTAACATTTAAACACGCAGAAACCCTGAAGGAAGATTTGGCGAATGCAAAATATATGTACGCTTTACTGAAGAGCGGGAAAAAACAAACAAAAAAAAAAAATTTAAAAATATATTTTTTAAAAAAAATATGAATATGATTTTTAAATAAAATAATTTTTTTCCCCAGCCCTATTAGGAACTGCAACATAAAAACTGAATTAGAAAGCGTTCATGATGTTTCTTCACGTTTTTGAGAAAGACGCCACTTCAAATTAAGTGACAAACTATATCTATAGTAGAAACTGCTAAATAGTTCTATTTTCATGGACAAAAAATGTATAATAAAATAATGCAAAAAATAGTTAAGGACAATAATAATAAAAATCCTACTCAAGTAAAAATAGCTAAATCATTATTTTTTATTGACAGAAATAATAATGATAATAAAAAGAATGCAACATGCAGATAAAATCATATTTTTCCCTTTTAATTCTTCTCGGTCCAGCCGCCGGCAGGTGTACTATGTGAAAACTACAACTACGAATGTACTACATTTCTCATGACGTCATCAGACACACACACCACACACACACACACACACACACACACTTGTGATCCGTGCAGCGTCTCATAATAAAATATAGATGGCGACTCTCACGCTCTCGAGTCATTATCCTGGCACTGAGGAGAATCGATTTAGGAAGATTAAGTGGATAATACTACCTACGCATTGAGAGGAAGATAAGATAATTTCACTAAATAGGAATTACGCTGCTCTTGAGGAGGGGACACACTAACACACACACACCACTCACAACACACACACACACACACACAACACACACACACACACACACACACACACACACACACACACACACACACACACACACACACACACACACACACACACACACACACACACACACACACACACACACACACACACACACACACACACACACACACACACACACTGTATTTCAGCTGGCTCAGCTCTCTAGAGAGACGAAACCCAGTCCAACACTGATAACACATCTGTTGCTTTCACACACAAGTCATAAAGTACGAGCCAAAGTCTTCCCTGTAACTCACTGCTCTAAAGCTGTCACACACATTAGAAATAACAACACTCCCATGCACTTCATAGCTGTAAAACACAGTTTAACACACACTTCCAGTCAGAGAAACAGTCAGAGGAAAAAACCCTGTAAGCAATGTGACTGCAATTACCTTGTTATCCATTTAACAGTGTTTTCTCATGCACTCGTAATAGTTTATTTATAAACGCATGTCACGACCTTCTTCACTCTCTCAGACCCTCAGCTAAAATTAAATACTTTTACGTATGAAACAGCCAGTAGGTGGTGACGAATCATTGTCTTAACGAGCGAGTCACTAAATCGTTCAGTCAAATGAACGGAGTGACTCCTTATGCGTGAGTCGTTGAATCATTCATTAGACCGGTTAGTTCAATAACACAGATTTGTTCAGTAATAAAAAATCACTGTTGCTCTGAGACACACAATGGCTATACTGTTGATTTGCGTTGGCAAAATAGAACAAAATCAGTTTCAAATGAAAGTCACCCAAAATTCAGCTTGATAATCCACATTTTCAGAGTCTGGCAACATTTAGAAGCCTTGGAAACTGAGTATGGTAAGGGCTGTTACATTTCTGACACAATTATTTGGCCAACCACAGCGCACCAGGTCAGCTGACCAATCACAACGCACCGGGTCAGCTGGCCAATCACAGAGCACTGGGTCAGCGAGCCAATCACAAAGCACTGGGTCAGCGGGGTTAATCACAAAGTACTGGGTCAGCGGGCCAATTAAAGCGTACTGGGTCAGCTGGCCAATCACAACGCACTGGGTCAGCTGGCCAATTACAACGCACTGGGTCAGCTGGCCAATCACAACACACCGAGTCAGCTTGCCAATCACAACGCACTGGGTCAGCTGGCCAATCACAGAGTGTACTGGGTCAGCTGGCCAATCACAACGCACTGGGTCAGCTGGCCAAACACAGCGCACTGGGTCAGCTGGCCAATCACAGCGCACTGGGTCAGCTGGCCAATCACAGCGTATTGGGTCAGCTGGCCAAACACAGCGCACTGGGTCAGCTGGCCAATCACAACGCACTGGGTCAGCTGGCCAATCACAACGCACTGGGTCAGCTGGCCAATCACAATGCACTGGGTCAGCTGGCCAATCACAGAGCACTGGGTCAGCTGGATAATCACAAAGCACTGGGTCAGCGGGCCAATCAAGGCATAGTGGGTCAGCTGGCCAATCACAGCGCACTGGGTCACCTGGCCAATCACAACGCACTGGGTCAGCTGGCCAATCACAGCGCACTGGGTCAGCTTGCCAATCACAACGCACTGGGTCAGCTGGCCAATCACAACGCACTGGGTCAGCTGGCCAATCACAATGCACTGGGTCAGCTGGCCAATCACAGAGCACTGGGTCAGCTGGATAATCACAAAGCACTGGGTCAGCGGGCCAATCAAAGCATAGTGGGTCAGCTGGCCAATCACAGCGCACTGGGTCAGCTTGCCAATCACAACGCACTGGGTCAGCTGGCCAATCACAACACACCGAGTCAGCTTGCCAATCACAACGCACTGGGTCAGCTGGCCAATCACAGCGCACTGGGTCAGCTGGCCAATCACAGCGTACTGGGTCAGCTGGCCAATCACAACGCACTGGGTCAGCTGGCCAAACACAGCGCACTGGGTCAGCTGGCCAATCACAGCGCACTGGGTCAGCTGGCCAATCACAGCGTATTGGGTCAGCTGGCCAAACACAGCGCACTGGGTCAGCTGGCCAATCACAACGCACTGGGTCAGCTGGCCAATCACAACGCACTGGGTCAGCTGGCCAATCACAACGCACTGGGTCAGCTGGCCAATCACAACGCACTGGGTCAGCTGGCCAATCACAGAGCACTGGGTCAGCTGGATAATCACAGAGCACTGGGTCAGTGGGCCAATCAAAGCATAGTGGGTCAGCGGGCCAATCAAAGCATAGTGGGTCAGCTGGCCAATCACAACGCACTGGGTCAGCTGGCCAATCACAACGCACTGGGTCAGCTGGCCAATCACAGAGCACTGGGTCAGCTGGATAATCACAAAGCACTGGGTCAGCGGGCCAATCAAAGCATAGTGGGTCAGCTGGCCAATCACAGCGCACTGGGTCACCTGGCCAATCACAACGCACTGGGTCAGCTGGCCAATCACAGCGCACTGGGTCAGCTGGCCAATCACAACGCACTGGGTCAGCTGGCCAATCACAGCGCACTGGGTCAGCTGGCCAATCACAGCGCACTGGGTCAGCTGGCCAATCACAGCGCACTGGGTCAGCTGGCCAATCACAGCGCACTGGGTCAGCTGGCCAATCACAACGCACTGGGTCAGCTGGCCAATCACAACGCACTGGGTTCAAAATTTTATCCTTGTAATTGACCCTTCGCAAAGACCCGCCCTCCTTAGTTACTGTCGCTATGTTCCGACAAGCTACGCCGCTCTCACGCTCTCACCATGTTCTCACGCAGTGAAAAATACATCGCGGAGCAGAGAGGAGACTGACAACACGCGGACAGACAGGACAGACCAGGTTACTTTTCGGTTACTTTTGACATTAAACATATTAAACAAAGTCTCAGCTTTCAAATGTGGTCATTTTTTGAAAGAAATTTAAACAATAAATACTGTTTTGGGGCTCTTTAATGTGTCGTGACAGATCGCTGTAGAGCATCAGTTAAAGCTGCTCGTGATCCGATCATCTCTTCCTTCTAGTTCATTTATAGCATCAAATAAACATGAACGAACATAAGAAGTAATGTTGTTTTAAACCGCGGAAAGGCGTCAGTATATTCATTTTACCAAGTTCAAATCCTCCCAACTCTACTGGCTGCTTTTTCGGACAAAATGGCGGATGGCGAAGTATGATTGGTTAGAACACCTGTCAATCAAGCTCCACGCGAAGGGTCAATTGCTTGTGGAATTGACCTATGGCTAAGCCACGCCCCCTCCACTCACTCGGACAAACAATCAACATTCGGTCACAGGCGCTACGGCAGCTGTCACAGTAGGAGACATTTCACAGGAGGCAATTGATGATTTTTGGAGACAGAAAGATTATATATCATCTCGAAGTCACCAAGGGGGCATTAACTATGCATTGGAGGGTTATATTAATAATTTTATTGTTGAGAAGGTCGATGAAAACCTTCAGCTCCAGGCAAAAATGTACAGGTCACAGTGTAAACGTGATAAACCGCATCTCGTTGCCATCACCATCTCAGACAACAAGATAGAGGATCAGCATTGTTCATGCACTGCAGTATTTACATGAATCATTCAGCACAACATTGCTAACATTTGTTATATCGGTTATTTATTTACAGATACGTTAACGAAGCTATGTGATATGATGTACAACGCAGCTAGAAGCTAACGTTTTAAGCTAACGTTACGTTAGAGATGTTTAAGATAACATTCAAATACGTTGTTAACTTAGAACAGATGTAGACATCCTTGTTTAATTCTTGTTTAATTTATCCACGTTTAGTAGGTGTTGTGGTCTAACGTTACCGCATAACTTAATCCAGACCAGACACTTATCTCGGTTGAGATGTTTGGAAAAGGGTAAAAAAAAAACATATCGCCACCCAGCCTCTCGGGATACCAGTGTCGGAGTTGCATGTACCCCATGCACACCGTTTGACCATTTTAAACTTAAAATTACAAGAAAAAACATATAAAATGAATGAAAACTGACTAACTGCAATGCATTTCAATGGAAGTGGAAGCAGAGAATGTCCGAGTGTATTGGGTGAGCTTTGCGCACTGATTGGCTCATCGCGTTTGGGGGCGTGGCTTAGCCATAGGTCAATTAGCTATTTCTGAGTGAAAACTGTTCACCTACAGCAAATACAGCAATACTGTATTCAGATCAGGGTTAACTAAAACTAAAACAACACTGATTCAGTTTACACACTAAAATGTTTTCAATGCGAGTAAATTTCACAAATAATTACAAAGAAATGGCAAGTGACAGATTGAATTAAACATGAAATTCTGAAGTAGAAAGAATGGAAGTGTTTAATGTCGAGTCTTCTTCACGGTTCACAGTAAAGTCATGTTTGTGAAGGTGTCTTAGACTAGTTGTGTTGGCTGCACATTGCAGAGCGTTGCATAAGCCTGAGACGCGCCTCGCTTCGCCCTCACACACCAATTTACAACCCAGAGAAGACGCAGAAAACCCCGGAAGGTCTTCAGGAGCTTCACAGAAAACACAATTACTCTCACAGCTCAAGGATATTCAGGCTCAGAAGAAAAACAACATCTTGACCTTACAAGTAATCAGGAAAACCCAGCAGCGAAATGCAGATTTTATGAGTAACCATTAGCACTCAATAAACATCCCTAATCTAATCATACTCAGTTTTATAGGGAACACATCGCCATTACTAATGCTCATTTTAGGCTTTGTTCAAATCAAATATAATATTTTTGAATGCAACCGGATATAAAGAGCATTTTTAATAATAAAAATAATGCAAATTACAGTGCAACTGTCGCTACTATGCAAGTAAAAACTGCTTTTCATGAAAAAAAAAAAAGTAATATTTTTAGCTTTCAATTCTTCTCATTTCAGATGCATAACATATAGTGTAAAAATGGGCTTTATAGAGTAAATATGAAAATGATCTTCTTTAAGATCAGCAACATAATGAGGATTAAACTGAATTAAAAAACAGATAGTTGTATTCCAGTCCTTGCGTTTTTTCCAGAAAGTGGCACAAACTATTATTAAAAATAGAGCTCATTAATCCTATATTAATGAACATTCTCTAGTTCTTTAGAAAACCATCATGTTCTTGTACTTTACAGTAGAAATAAATATAGATCTGAAGAATATGTGAGGAAACACTGGGAATCAACAACTCAAAAACATATACAGCCAAAAATTATTAATTTCTAAACCCAAAAATGAGTGAAGATCCAGCAGAACCGTTCACACACACACACACACACACACACACACACACACACACACACACACACACACACACACACACACACACACACACACACACGACTCTGTGTGTGTGTGTGTGTGTGTGTGTGTGTGTGTGTGTGTGTGTGTGCGTGCGTGCGTGCGTGCGTGTGTGTGTGTGTGTGTGTGTGGTGCTCGCTCTCACAGCCAACTCTCAGAGTCGAGTCAGCCGCTATATTTAGCCTGAGATAAAGAAGAGGAGCTTAACCAGACAGACACACACACACACACACACACACACACACACACACACACACACACACACACACACAGTTATAGTGTCGTCACTCCAGTGAGTTTATCAGCCCTGCGTGCCGTTGGCCAATCAGCAGCTGAAAACCCCAGAGAACAGGCTTATCTGCGCACGCACACACACACACACACACACACACACACACACACACACACACACACACACACACACACACACACACACACACACCACACACACACACACACACACACACACACACACACACACACACACACACACACACACACACACACACACACACGTAATAAACTCAGTCTGAGGACTCTGTTGAGAGGGATTTTTAGTAAAAGCAAATCAGTGCATGTGAAAATATGCATTGTAAACATTCAACTAAAGGCTCTCTTACTTTATGCAATTATATATTTATATATATTCGTTTGTTTAATACTTATACACTTATACTACAGTAGTCAACACTTGAAGTGGATCAAAACCTTTCATCAAAGTTATACAAGAATTTTGAACAATACCTGTTCTAGTCAAGACAACTTTTATGAACTTTTTTGATCCACTTCAAATGTTGACAACTGTATATACAGTATATATATATATATATATATAACATTTATTTTCTATTTATATATATATAATAGAAATTAAGTTAACAATAATTTTGTAAATTAATTTTGTAAAAAACCCCAGACACTGAAGAAGTTTCAGAATAAAGAGTTTATAATGTTCTGCAGTCTCTGGAGGAGTGTTTGAGTGTCAGTGTGTATTGTTGTTTGAGTGTTTGAGTGTTTGAGTGTGTATTGTTTGAGTGTCAGTGTGTATTGTTGTTTGAGTGTTTGAGTGTTGAGTGAGTATTGTTTGAGTGTCAGTGTGTATTGTTGTTTGAGTGTTTGAGTGTGTCTGTGAGCGACGGACGAGCGTCCCACAGGAAAACACGTATCGAAACACATCCCCTTTTCTCCAGGGCAAGTAAACGCTGCGTTTCTGGTAAACACACGTATATCTGTGCAGCGCTGCATAAACACACACACACACACACACACACACACTTCATGAGGCGGTTTGACATTGACGTGTTTTTATCTTCCGTGACAATGAGGAGGAAGTGATGTTTAAACACACACACACACACACACACACACACACACACACACACACACACACACAACACACACACACACAACACACACACACACACACACACACCACACACACACACACACACACACACACACACACAACACAAGAACCTGTTGCAATCATTGAAACCCTTTTGCACTGTCATAATCAAGTCTAATAATATTGTTGTTATATTCTTTTGTTCCTCTTTTGGATAAAAGCGTCTGCTATCTGCATATACTGTACACGACCAGCCAAAGGTTCTGGATCGGTAAGACTTTTAATGTTTTTAAAAGAAGTCTCTTCTGCTCACCAAGGAAGCATTTATTTGATAAAAAAAATATTATGACAATTTAAAATAAATGTTTTCTATTTTAATGTATTTTAAAATGTAATTTATTCCTGTGATCAAAGCTGAATTTTCAGCATCATTACTCCAGATAAATGCTGTTCTTTTGAACTTTCAAGTCATCAAAGAATCCTGAAATAAAAATGTAAATAACTGTTTTCAACACTGATAATAATCATAACTGTTTCTTGAGCATCAATCATCATATTATAGTGATTTCTGAAGGATCATGTGACACTGAAGACTGGAGTAATGATGATAAATTCAGCTTTGATCACAGGAATAAATTACACTTTACTATATATTCACATAGAAAACAGCTGATTTACATTACAATAATATTTCACTGTTTTTTTAATCAAATAAATGCAGTGTTGGTGAGCAGAAGAGACTTCTTTTAAAAACATTAAAAATCTACCGACCCCAAACTTTTGACTGGTAGTGTGTGTACAAATGTAAATACAACAAATGATGCAAAACGAATATGGTTCATGAGTAACACTTTACAATAAGGTTCATTATTTAACAATAATGTATTAACTAACATGAACTAACAATGAGCAATTCATTTGTTACAATATTTATTAATCTTTGTTAATGTTAGTTAATAAAAATACAGATGTTTATTGTTAGTTCACAGTGCAACTAATGCCAACAAGATTTATTAGAAGGAAGTATTAGTAAATGAAGAAATTAACATTAAAAAAGATTAATAAATGCTGTATACGTGCGGTTCATTATTAGTTCATGTTAACTAAAGAACCTTATTGTAAAGTGTCACCGGTTCCTGCGATTATGAGATTAATCATAAAGCACAGTTAAATAGATAATATTTCTGCATATTAATTCTTTTAAACCTGATTCTCGTACAACAGTGACCTCTCTGTCTCTCTCTCTCTCTCTCTCTCTCTCTCTCTCTCTTCTCTCTCTGTGCGTGTGTGTGTGTGTGTGTGTGTGTGTGTGTGTGTGTGTGTCGGGCCCCCGAGGGCCTCAGTGGAGAGAGAGCAGTTATTAATCTCTCAGCAGAGCCGCTCTTCATCACACGCCTCAGGGACTCAGATCTGCTGGATCTTACAAATCATCCAAACCTGTGACAGCGATGAAAGTGTTGTGTGTGTGTGTGTGTGTGTGTGTGTGTGTGTGTGTGTGTGTGTGTGTGTGTGTGTGTGTGTGTGTGTGTCAGTCGAACATGCCTGAACTCTTCAGCTCTGAGCGCTGATGAAAAGCTCTAAGCTTCAGTGAAACTTTTCTCACTCAGACTGTCTCACACTCACAGGCGTCCTATTACACTTTTTTTTACTGTCTTTAGTGTGTAATGTTGCAGTTTGAGCATTAAAAAGCTCCAGTTATTCTCTATTTCAGTGTTTCTGAACTCCTGAAACTGTATCTTCATTGTATCTTGAGTTTCTTCCGGGAACACGTCACAATATTCCTCATGATAATAATTCATACGCAGAATAAAGGGGCGGGGCCTGGTTGAGTTAGTTAGTAGTGTGTTAAACTGGCGGTTATGGGAAGGGACGGGACATTTTTCTCAAACACACTCGAAGCGCTCGACCAATCACAACACACTGCTCCAGCCGACCAATCAGAGCACAGTGTGCTTTTCAGGAGGAGGGGCTTCATAGAGACAGGAAGTAAACAGAGCGTTACTGACAGACTGGGAAGAGAGGAGCCGCAACAATGGAGAATATGAGGAAAATAATGTGTTTTTTGAACATTCATGCTGGAAATTCAGCTTTGCATCACAGGAATAAATTACAGTTAAAATATATTTAATAGAAACAGCTATTTGACGTAATAATATTTCAGTGTTTGTACTGTATATTTGATCAAATAAATGCAGCCTTGGTGAGCAGAAGAGACTTCAAAAACATAAAGTCCAAACTTTTGAACAGTCACACACACACACACACACGCACACACACACCACCACACTACACACACTCACGCACGACCACACCACACACCACCACTCACCTCACACTCACACACACACACACTCACGCACAGCACACAACGCACCGCACGCACACACACGCACACACACTCACTCACTCACACACACCACACACCGCACACACCACACGCACTACACTCACGTCACGCAACCACACGCACACGACACGCACACTCGCACACGGCACAACGCACACACACAACACACATTTCAAAACAGTTTCATCTAATTAAAAAGAAACTGATTACTTAAGCCGGTACTTGTGTGTGCTTTGCTTATGTTGTTATATAATATAGAATTAATATAGAAATAATATAGAATCATGCTGTATCTTGCAGGATGTTAACAACTTAACATCAAACTCTACTGGAATAGTGTGATTGTGTAAAACGTTTTAAATCCACGACAGACGCGGTTTATTGCTTTAGACCTCGAGGAGGATCACAAGGGCTTGGAACAGAACTGTGTGTGTAACGTTTTCAGCTTCACTGAATCACACAGCTTGAAAATAACACAATTAGCAACATGAAAACCTAAAATAACCATGAACGTCTGCAACAGCGCCAACTTTAGAGGCTGAACATAAATCAAGAAGAACAGAAAGACAAAGAAAGGAAGAAAGAATAAGAGATAATGAGTAAACGGAGGCGATGCCAACAGCCGGTGGTGTTTTACCTGCGCCGATACTGAAGAGAGAAGCGGCACACACACCGCCAGGAGATTTACAAACTCACAACACACTAACGTCTCGTGATCAGTCATCAACATCTGGATAAACAACTGAACTCTTCATAACACCAAACTCACACACGTCATCTACATGCTCAAAATCACCAGATCTTGGCAGAAAATAAAAATAGTCACTAGAACTCCAATATGGTTTTATTTTAGTATCATTGATACTATTATAGCTTTTATTAATAATTTGTAATTTTTGGGTGTACTGTCTCTTTAAATGCTGGAGCTTCACTTTTTTCTCAATGTGTCTCAATGTGTTTCAGTGGAAGTATGAAGCCAGTTCTCCTCGAGTTCACACGTGTAGAGACATAAACACACAATAGTCATCCTTAACACTACATCTAATGTATTTCAAACTACAAACTATCTAGCAACAAACATCTAGACCTCATTTCCCACAATGCAACTCATTCTTCCCGATGCACAAGCAAGCAAACAAAAGCAATATCTCCAGTAGGAGAAAGAGAAGCGCTGCATCTGTTCACGGTGATGTGGGGCAGAAATAGTGTCTTATTATCACGTCTGGCAGCAGACTGACTATCAGCGCGCTGTGTGTGTGTGTGTGTATGTGTGTGTGTGTTTCACCCCCGCTGCTTCACAAGCCTCTTATTTGCCCGTCTCCTGTGGCTTCGTCTCGCTGGAGTCTCCCTGACCACCACTGCTCCCCCGGGCTCCCGAACCACATGTTTACCTAGTTAGCTCACTTCTGTTTAAGACTTCTGTGTGTGTGTGTGTGTGTGTGTGTGTTTGTGTACCTACTTAACTATAATTTTGAGGTTGAATTTGTACCCAGAAGTGACCAAAACCTGACAAAATCTCAAAAAACTCCCTTTAGGAACGTCCTCATTTGTAAATCTGGTATAAAAACAAAGTAATTTAAGTTTTTTAAATTTAAAAATGTGTGTGTGATGGGTAGGTTAAGGGGTCGGGTTAGTCGTGTGTGTGTGTGTGTGGGTGTGTGTGTGTGGTGTGTGTGTGTGTGTGTGTGTTGTGTGTGTGTGTGTGTGTGTGTGTGTGTGTGTGTGTCTGTGTAGGTTTAGGGTTAGGGTTAGTGTAAGAGGAGATAATATACACAGTATAAAAAACATAAAACCAACCATTACGTCTATGGAAAGTCCCCATTTAGATAAGTAAGTGTGTGTGTGTGTGTGTGTGTGTGTGTGTGTGTGTGTGTGTGTGTGTGTGTGTGTGTGTGTGTGTGTGTGTGTGTGTGTGTGGACATAGGCTGCGTTCACACTGCAGGGGCGTAATGCTCAATTCCGATTTTTTGAAAAAATTAGATTTTTTTGCAAGGCCGTTCACATTTCCAATTAAATGCGACCTTTTGTGATCTCTTGTGTGAACGTGAAATGACCCAGAAGTGACCCGCATGCGCAGAAGAGTACTCAACGGTCAACGCCGTCGCAGCCAGGAGTGGTGTGTGTGTGTGTGTGTGTGTGTGTGTGGTGGGATACTGATGTGAGTGGCTTCACTAATACAGAATTCATCAGTAACTTCCGAATGACCAGATCCACCTTCGATTATGTTTGAGCGCCTTCGATTAACTCTGTCACGGGAAAGAGACACGTCTGTGGCGGCCCATAACAGTGCAGCGCGTAGGAGTGTATTGGCTAGCTACAGGTGCGTGCTATCGTACGATAGCTAACTTGTTTATCTTCTCATTCCCGCCTACTTCAACGCAGTATTATGACGTTTGTCGCATATCAACGGCGTGCGGGTCGGATACATGTGACCTGGCCGTTCAGATTGAGGTCGCATTTCAAAAGATCGAATACATATCGGATTTGGACCACATACCCAAGTGGCCTGCAGTGTGAACGTAGCCATAGACACTGCAAAAGAGACGCATCAGAATGATTATGGATAAGGGATGGTTGTTTTCTGAAAGTCGTTGGTTGGACAAATTCTAACCTTCTGAATAATAGCAACTCATCAACATGAAATTAAAAGTATTTCAAGTGCTCCGTATGTTATTTTGTAATACATCAGGTTTACATGACTCCCAGGTCAAAAAACACAATTTTTCTCATAATATCCATACAGCATCAGCTCTTTTCTCTCAGTGTCTGAAACAGTTCGTTTAAAGATTCAGTCTCTCTAAGCCCCGCCTCTCTGAGATCGCTCTGCTGTGATTGGTCAGAAACCAAACGTTCATTTTCATATCTGAATCTCAGCTCTTGATCAGTGTTACGAACAGTAACAATGCCATAGGTTTTATCGTATCAATCTCAGAAAAGTGGATTTGCGTTGTCAGCAGAAAACATCATTTTTTATTTATCTATTACACACTACATGAACGGTAATATCACAAAAAGCATTATAGGGCACTTGCTCCATTTGCCTCTACACATACTCACAAACCAGGGTTATTTTAATTTTAAAGTTTAAATAAAATAAAATAAAAATATTTGATGAAAAGTTAAACTAAATGAATATTAGAAATGCTGCCTTGGTAACTAATAGAAGTGTTGAAATTAATCATTTCTACGATGCATTTTACTGCATTTGATGCAGTAATAGACCATAATCGATTATAGCCTTATAAAAATTACAAAAGCACATAACAAAATTCCTAAAACTTATTTGAAAATATACAAATAAAAGCTCTTTTTAAAATATTAATACAAATGATAGCTGCATATAAATAATACTATAGTTAATAATATTTATAGTTAACTATAACTGAAATAAAAATTCATAAAAAGTGCATAGATATATCAAGACAATTGCACAAAATACACAACAAAATTCCTAAAACTTATTTGAAAATATACAAACAAAACCCATCATTTCAAAATATTAACAAAATATTAATAAAAATGATAGCTGTTTATAAATAATACTGAAATACTACAGACACAAATCAGGGTATTTATAGTTACCGTAACTATAACTAAAATAAAAATTCTTTAAAACTGCATAGACATAAATAATTTACTAAAACTTTAAATAAATTAAAATGAAATTTGAAAATACACAAAATATACAAATAAAAGCTAATTCCAAATATTAAAAATAGACACAAAACAGGTATTTATAGTTAACTATAACTGAAATTAAAATTCATAAAAAATGCATAGAAATATTACAAAAATGACTAAAAACAAAAAACTTTAAAAAATTTAAAATGAAAAATTTAAATATAAAATTAAAAACTAAGTCAAAATAATATTAATAATAAGCACGCACGCACGCACGCACGCACGCACACACACACACACGCTGGAGGAAGCGAGTGCAGTAAACAGGACGAGAGGGGTTGCCCGAGGTAACTCTGTCTTTAGGGTCACACAACTACAGTCAGGAAACACTCCGGCCAAAACAAACATGGCACAGGGAAAATGCTTTGTGTAAACGAGACGTAATCTCACGCGAGCCGCCCTACTGTACTCATAATCTGCAGACTCACCATCATGTGTTCCTGGTAGAACTGATCTCCGATCAGCTGGAGCTTCTGTCCGATGCGTGTCTCGACTCTGAGCGGATCCATCGGCTCGTTCTCCCGTAGAGCCGCGTCTGCGGGCTGAGAGCGACCGGGCGGCGCTAGCAGTAGCAATCCTGCGTTACCTGTTCAACACACACACACACACACACACACACAGAATAATATAACATAAGTCTCTGTAACATTAGGCACAAAGTCAGCATTAAAGGTACAATATGTAGGAATTTTGCAGTAAAATATCCAAAAACCGCTATGCCAATGTTATATATTTTGTTTAGTTGATTACTTACAATATCCAAAATGTTTCCAACTATTTGTAAATTTTGTAACAATGACAAATTTGTGAAATATGACAAATTTGTAAAAAAAATTGCGATTTTAACTAAGGAAACGGGGCGTGTGAGCAGCGGTGAGGAGTCGCCAGTCAATGATGTCATTTCCGCGTTAGCCTCGGTTTCCACCATTGTTTCCGCTCATACAGCAATAGTGACCATGGCGACAGACGTTGACAACTGGGTTATGCCGGTTATGCCTAGCAGGACGCTCACGCTGTTGTTGTTTTGCTCAAACATTATGGACCATGGCAAGCAGACTTTGAGACAGAAAGAGACTAAAACGAAGATCAACATGTTTCGAGATGCCGAGAGCTCCACGTCCACGACTAACTTTTAGTTAGTCAATTTTGACTAGCTCAAAATATTACTTTTTTATTAATGAAACTTACCCACATCCAAGTGTTGATAAAAAAGACAACAAAAAAGCGGGTTTTGTGTTTTAAAGCTCGGTTCTTTTCTTTTGATATATGCTCAGATATTCATACAACAAAATATTCTGCAGGCCATGAAACTTTTATGAAAGTAATTAAAAAATGCTGGCAACTTTTTTCAAAAACACCGGCAGGGAAAGAGTTAATGTATGTTTACATAAATCTGTCATACATTTTTTTTTATTAATCACGTAAATGTTTATATTCCAACATCAAATTAATATATCATTAAGAAGTTGCTATAAAAACTGCAGATGACTGACTTCTAATGACTCTGAAATTAAATCTGAATAATAAATATTAATCTGATCACACACACACCGCACAAGTTCAACACTACAGTCAATGTCGATGATGAACTTTGCTCATTACTGCCAGCGAGTGTGTGTTATTGAGTGTACGCAACCCTGATGAAAGATTGGGTTGTTTAGCACACAAGCCTATATAATGCTGTATATCACGACAACAGCTCAAAGAAAAGCTGAAGTCTCTTTGTGTTTTTATCATGTTAAGATGTTAAAAGTATATGACTACGTGCTTCAAAGATGCTTCAAGTGCTAAAAAAGCAAAGAAGTTTAAAAATAGAGAGATACGGCCTCTGTGTTCTGAAAGCGTCGAGTCATGAAGTTGTGATGTTGATTTTTCACAGAAGTCAAACAGGAAGTTTCTGTTTTTAAGCTTTAGACTGAAACCAAAACGTTTTTTTTTCATGACGGGGCGAAAAAAATCACATTCATTTTCTTTTAGAAACTTTAAAAATCTTGCCAATCCAAAACTTTTGACTGGTAGTGTGTGTACAAATGTAAATACAGCAAATGAAGCAAAACGATTATGGTTCCTGGGTAACACTTACAATAAGGTTCATTAGTTACAGTATTTATAAATCTTAGTTAATGTTAGGTAATAAAAATACTGCTGTTCATTGTTTGTTCATGTTAGCTCACAGTGCAATTAATGTTCACAAATACAACCTTTGATTTTAATAACCTATTAGTAAATGTTGAAATTAATATTAACCCATTTAATCCCACCTGTCACAATCTTTTTTTCTTATTTCTGGAAGCTCTAAAAATGTTGTTATTGGCTTTTGGGCAAGAAATTCAACTTTTAAATGAAAAAATAGATTGTCTTGATTAAAATCTATTAATGTCATGTGACTAGTGTGAAAGGTCACATGACCAGATCAGTTTACTTCTTGCTTGCACATCTGGAAGAAGATGTCTTCCTCAGACTACTACAAAAAGTAGTATCTAAAACATCTAGAACATCTAGAACAGATAGAACTATCATATTTTGTACATATATTCTTTAAAGGGTCTATTACTGATATATTTTGAGAGTTATACTCATGCATATATATTTTGCTCGTAAGACGTGTACATTTGTTAACGGTCACAATTGTGACCGGTAGTATAACACAGTGCTTCAATAGAAAACACAGGTTTAGGCTGTTAGTCCTGAACGTATGGCACACCTGTGAGGTGATGGGTTATCTCTGCAAAGGAGAAGTGGTCACTAACACAGATTTAGACAGATTTGTGAACAATATTTGAGAGAAATGGGCCTTTTATGTACATAGAACATGAGTTGATTTCAGCTCATGAAAAATGGGGGCAAAAACAAAAGTGTTGCGTTTATAATTTTGTTTATCAGTATGTTATAATTTAGTTATCAGTATCCCAGAAACTATCAATGTGTTGGACCTTTGACCCCCCCCCCCCAATTTATTAAATTAAATGATTTAATAATCAGCTCACGGTCTCCCTGGGAACTGAACCCGTGTCTTTAGTGTTGCGAGCATCATGCTTTACTGACTTTCCACTACTGATTGATTAACCTGAGCTGATTAAATAAGCACGATCAGTGATACATATCACGATACTGAACTCACGATTCGATATTAATGCGATACTCAGAGACATAGGATCAAAGGTTAACAAAAAATGAACTGTTGGATAAAATGCTACGTTTGATATATTACATTGTAAATTAATATTCTTGGACTTGACGCTGGAAACCCAAAACACAGGACAACACCAGAATAACAATATTCATGATTATGAAGCTGAAAATATATATTTAAAATAATATCGGCCACTGGTATTATCAGACATCTGGCATTATCAGGACACACAGATATTCCCTCACTGCATTATTATACATTAAATTCAACATTATATATAGTAGTTTAATGTAGTACTGACACTAAAGCTCTAAAATACATATTGTCACTATACATATTTTAGCATTTTTGTATTGCGATATATTGTGGCACGATCTATTGTTACATAGAGATGCATTGTGTCAGTGCGTGGTGTCATTTGCATTGCAAAGCGACTGTGAACACACACACACAACACCACACACACACACAACACACACACAACACACACACCACACAACACACACACACACACACACACACACACACACACACACACACCACACACACAACACACACACACACACACACACACACACACAGGTAATAAAGCAGCTG
>CM070832.1:1876705-1889205 GCA_036326025.1 Chrosomus eos
TCACCGCCCCCACCCACACACACACACACACACACACACACACACACACACAGACACACACACACACACACACACACTCTCTCTCTCTCTCTCTCTCTCTCTCTCTCTCTCTCTCTCTCTCTCTCTCTCAAACACACACACACACCACACACACACACACACACACACACACACACTCTCTTTCTCTCTCTCAAACACACACACAACACACACACCACACACACACACACACACACACACACACACTCTCTTTCTCTCTCTCAAGCTCACACAAACACACTCACATGCGCACACACATACTCACACGCACATCACTCTCTTTCTCTCTCTCAAACACACACACACACACACACACACACACCCTCATCAGTGCTTGACTATTCATTCTTGATTCAATTACTGAATGACAACAAACCAAAGTACAGGAGAAAGATGTCCACTTTCCATCATTATCCACATTTGCATTATTGTTCTCCAAATCTTAACACCGCGACAGTAGTTCAACCCAACACCACCACAGTGCTCATTACGACTCTTATCTTATCATAAAGTCATTAGAAAAGACATAAAATACCAATAAATCTCTCTGACAGAGGGATAATTTCGCGTGATACTTGTCTCCAGCGCTTTAAACAGTTATTAATAAGAATCAGAAACTCTGAGATTTGAGGTTTGTGAGGTTTACAGGGACTGTCTCAAACCCCAGCGAGTCTCCTATCTAGACAGCAGCAGTTTACATGCGATACAAGTTCACAAACATGTTGCTGTCTATGGAAGAAGCTCACTAGGGTTTGAGACGCGGACAATTTACCGGTTCACACAATAACAACAACAACAACAACTTCAGTGATGTTATCGCTGTGACAGCTCATAGTAAATACTCCAAATATACACTAGTGTCTGTACAAATGTATTCAACAATAACACGCATAATTGTATTAACACTCAGACTAATATATAACAATACAGAAACAAAACAAAAAAGACCGTGTAATTGTACCACCATATGAAGCACTGCGTAGTGAGTAAACTCTTCTTACCTGTTTGTTTGCCTGTCGTCCAGTTCAGATGTTAAAATAAACGCGTAAAGTTCAGAAATATCAGTAACACGCTCGCAGTGCGCGCGCCTCGTCGGCCACTTCATTCTGCTGTCGGTGTCGAGCTCGCGCTCGTGTTCCAGCGGCGAGGCCCCGCCTCCTTGTGACGTCACGCACTGTGTGTAAACACACACACACACACACACACACACACACACACACACACACGCACGCACGCACACACACACACACACACACTCTCTCTCTCACTCTCTTCTCTCTCCTTCTCTCTCTCTCTCTCTCTCTCTCTCTCTCTCTCTCTCTTAAAGCGACAGGAGCATATTAATGACGTTTATAATTTTAAATAGAAGCACTTTAGGTATGACACATCTGGCACAATTATATCACTATATATATATAGACAGACAGATGAATAGATGATAGATAGATAGATAGATAGATAGATAGATAGATAGATAGATAGATAGATAGATAGATAGATAGATAGATAGATAGATAGATAGATAGATAGATAGATAGATAGATAGATAGATAGATAGATAGATAGATAGATAGATAGATAGATAACTCACCATCTGGCATGAAGGTGTTATCTTAGACTTAGACAAACAGTGTTAAACACACTTTTGACTGATGTGCGTGTGTGTGTGTGTGTGTGTGTGTGTGTGTGTGTGTGTGTGTGTGTGTGTGTGTGTGTGTGTGTGGTGCGTGCGTGCGTGCGTGCGTGCGTGGTGGTGTGTGGTGTGTGTGTGTGTCCTGCTGGGCTTTTCTCCTCAGCTCTATTGTAATGTGTTTTCCACAAATGGTCTGTTTAATTGTCCATCACATCTTTTTGTGAAACATATAACACTGTTTTTAATCTTTTTGTTGTGAAAATAAAAAATAAAAAATAATTACTTTACTGACATTATTCCAAGAAGCTTTTATATCCTCAGTTCATAATATATAAAACTATAAAGGCTTTATTTATAGAAATTCAAGAAACTGTAGCTTTCAAACTTTTGATAACGACATGATTTCCTATTAACAGAATGCCAGGAATGCGTCTCATTATCAAAAGTGTGTGTGTTGCTCTGAATCTTCCTGAGAAATTCAGTATAATTCTGCGCTACCCCTTTAAGACTTCAATCATGTGACTTCTGGCCAATCAGGGCGTTTGTTTTGGTCTGGCCTGCCGGGCTGTATTCACACACGTGGATGGGAAATTCCCACAGCTGAAGTGTTTGTGGTTCAATCATATGATTTTACACTGACTTCATTTGAGAGCGGAATGATTTCACTACACCGGAAAAAACTACACTGACACTTAGAGTACACAAACTCTCTCTCTCTCTCTCTCTCTCTCTCTCTCTCTCTCTCTCTCTCTCTCTCTCTCTCTCTCTCTCTCTCTCTCTCTCTCTCTCTCTCTCTCACACACACACACACACACACACACACACACTTGCACATAATTATAATCATACTTGCACACACACACACACACACACAATTATACTTGCACACACACACACTTGCGCACACACACGCATGCACAACACACACACACACACACACACACACACACACACACACACACACACACACACACACACAACACACACTTGCACATACTTGCGCACACACACGCATCCACACGCACACACACACACACACGCACACACAAACACACATTATTTTGCTTCTCAACTAACAGTATCTTGTATGATTTGAAAATTATGTTGAAAAACCGGACATGAACACAGAGTGAGTAAAAGAGTAAAAGAGTGAGAGAGTGGAGAGTGAGAGAGTGAAAGTAAAGTCCAGTTCGAAGCAATTCTTGCTCAATCATTAAAATCACAGATAAAACTATAGATTTCAACACTTTCCAATGAAAATCTGATAGTTTTGTCCATGTAAATCACGAAGTTCTGGGTGATTTCCCGAGTGAAGCTCGTCCTCATCTGTAGATATAAATATGATTCTTTCTGAACTGTAGTTTATGAACTCTGAGCTCAATGAGGATTGGCTGTAAACACTATGACATCACTCAGGTATATTCCAGTCGTTTATCAGATTAATTGTCTTTGAGGGATTATATAAGAGCATGTGAGCGTCTCGATGAGCTCGCACACATGCCTCTGTCCCAGACATCATCTTATCTGGTTCTTCACAATCATAAATTCATAAACGTGGATGACATCGGCAGACGCTGATCAAACACAGACTGACTCCTCTAGAGTTTGAGCAGTCACTCAGTGTTTACAGTCAAATCTGATACAGTGAAACATCTGATTCTGGCTTTTACAGCTTTCACATGCAAAACAAGACAAATCAATAGAACAAAGACCTCTGGTTGAAATAACATTCGAAATAATATTAGTAACATACTGTAATACACTAACAATTAAATTGCATGGACACACCTCTACATGCAATTTAATTAAATGCAATGCAATAAAAAAAAATTAAAAAAAATATATATATATGTATATATATAAAATATATAAAATAAATATATATAAACTAAATAAAATAAATAAAGTAAATATAGTAAATAAATAAATAAAATGCAATGCAATAAAACAAAATAAAATAAAAACAGAGACACTGTACGAGAAACATCTTCTGGCTTTTACAGTTCATGCTATTCATATAGTTTCACATGCAAAACAAGACAAATCAATAGAACAAAGACCTCATTAATAACATTACATTAGAAATAACATTAACACACCAGAAATAACATTAGAAATAATATTAGTAACA
The DNA here is from genome assembly GCA_036326025.1 of Chrosomus eos. Taxonomy (NCBI): domain Eukaryota; kingdom Metazoa; phylum Chordata; class Actinopteri; order Cypriniformes; family Leuciscidae; genus Chrosomus; species Chrosomus eos. The sequence goes on from CM070832.1 coordinate 1,880,509, forward strand.
TACTGTAATACACTAACAATTTAATTGCATGTACACACATGCAATTTAATAAAATGCAATGCAATAAAATAAAAAAAATATAACTTAACTTAAATATAAAAAATAAACTAAAATAAAGAAAAAAAATTAAATAAAAAAATAAAAATAATGCAATTAAATTAAATGCAATGCAATATGGTTTTCAAAATGAACCACATATAAAACTTTAAAATATACAGAATATATATATATATATTTCACATATCAGTCCTGGTTGGAAACCCCGTCATTAAGACACAAGTCTATAGTGTGGATGAGATTTGTAATTGATCATAAGTACTGACTTAAACCTGTGCAACTCAAAAGAGAAACTTGCTCTTGCAAATGCTGGAAATCATGCAAACATCCAGCAGCATGAATTATGAATATCACTGCACAGATGACACTGTGTGTATGTAGGATTTGAGACGTGACGGTTATCGTTCTGCGATGAATAGCATCATCATCATCAGTAGGTTTGCCTTTATAGTGTTGAGCTGAAACTAAGTTGAATGATTCATGGGGACTGGTTTGACTGAACTAACTCTGTTTCTATGGCAACAGCTCTGCTCTGATGGCAACAGCTCCATCATTGGTCCAGTGTGTCGAGCGGTACACAGGTTCCTCGCAGGTCATGGAGTCAATGAGGATTCATGGTTGCATCAGAAACACAACCGAGGAAGAGATGAGAGTCAGATGGAGAGGAGAGGGAGAAGAAGAAGAGTGGTAGGAGGAGAGTAAGATGATGTGCAGGAGAGGTAGAGAGACAGAGAGCGAGGAGAGAAGAGAGAGAGGGAGAGAGAGAGAGGAAGAGAGGAAGAAAGAGAGAGGGAGAAGAAGAGGAGGGAGAGGAGAAGGAGAAGAGAGGAGGTGAGGAGAGAGAGGGAGAGGAAGGAGAGAGAGAGGAGAGAAGAGAGAGGAGAGAAAAGAGAGAGAAGGATAGGAGAGAAAGAGAGAGGGAGAGAGAGAAGAGTTGATCTAGAGAGAAGAGGCAGAGAGAGAGTGTCTCTTCTCCACACACACACACACACACACACGGCTGCGCAATCACATGCTCCACTTCCTCAGCTCGAAACCCTCTGAACTCTCTCAAGTGACTTTGATACTTTGATGCTTTATTGGCTTCACACTGCCAATAATATACCAATAATATTCATAATATACTATACATAAATAAATTAAATGCAATGGACTGCAATAAAATACAAAAATACAATGCAAAGCAATAAAATATAAAAATTATCAATTAAAAATGAAATAAAATAAAATAAAACAAAAATGCATGAAAAACACTATATAATAAAAATAAATAAAAACAAAATGCAATGCAATAATATATAAAAAAATACATGGAATAAAATACTAAAATTAAGTAAATAAAAAAAAACATTCCAATTAAATAAAATGTGAAGCAATGCTATGCAATAAAATAAAAAATTATCAATTAAAAATAAAATACAAAAATGCACTGCAATAAATTATAAAAATGCAATGAAATATAATGCAAAAATTAAGTTAAAAAATGCAATTAAATAAAATGTGGTGCAATGGAATAAATAAAATTAATAAAACTAATTAATAATTAATTAATTATTAATAAATAAAATAAAATAAAATAAATAAATAAATAAAATAAAATTAAATAAAATAAAATAAAAAGTTTATGGTAAAAGTTTCTCAGTTCCACCAAAACACTGAGCACATGAATCCTGCCTGGAAACCAGTCAAGGGTTTTCTGGCTGTTCTATGGACGAGCTGTACAACACACGGTCTCGACATTAGGTTAGCAGAAAGTCCTTAGTCGAGACACACACACACTGACTTGACAACACACACACACACATCACAACCACACACACATCAAAGAACACCCCACACACACCAACTGATCTGTGATGTGCTTACACCACTTGATCGGACAAACATCACAGACACGTGACACACAACACACACAGCCACACAAACACAAACACACACAACGAGCAACAGGGACAGGCAGAGAGAAAGAGGGACAGTCAGAGACAGGAGAGCACAGTGTGTACAGGTCAGGAGAGTAAATGAGTGTGTACAGGGTTGCCAGGAGAGTAAATGAGTGTGTACAGGGTTGCAGGGAGAGTAAATGAGTGTGACAGGGTTGCCAGGGAGAGTAAATGAGTGTGTACAGGGTTGCAGGGAGAGTAAATGAGTGTGTACAGGGTTGCCAGGGAGAGTAAATGAGTGTGTACAGGGTTGCCAGTGGAGAGTAAATGAGTTGTGTACAGGGTTGCCAGGGAGAGTAAATGAGTGTGACAGGGTTTCCCAGGGAGAGTAAATGAGTGTGTACAGGGTTGCCAGGGAGAGTAAATGAGTGTGTACAGGGTTGCCAGGGGAGAGTAAATGAGTGTGTACAGGGTTGCTAGGGAGAGTAAATGAGTGTGTACAGGGTTCCCAGGGAGAGTAAATGAGTGTGTACAGGGTTGCTAGGAGAGTAAATGATGTGTACAGGGTTGCCCAGGAGAGTAAATAGATGTGAACAGGGTGCCAGGGAGAGTAAATGAGTGTGTACAGGGTTGCCAGGGAGAGTAAATGAGTGTGTACAGGGTTGCCAGGGAGAGAAGTAGGTTAAAGTAAATGAGTGTGTAACAGGGTTGCCAGGGAGAGTAAATGAGTGTGTACAGGGTTGCCAAGGGAGAGTAAATAGAGTGTGTACAGGGTTGCCAGGGAGAGTAAATGAGTTAACAGGGTTGCAGGGATGCAGTCAGGGTGAGGAGTAAATGAGTTGTACAGGGTTGCCAGGGAGAGTAAATGAGTGTGTACAGGGTTGCCAGGGAGAGTAAATGAGTGTGTACAGGTTGCAGGAGATAAATGAGTGTACGGTTGCAGGAGAGAAATGATGTTACAGGGTTGCAGGGAGAGTAATAGTGTGTACAGGTTGCCAGGGAAGTAAATGGTGTGACAGGTTGCAGGAGATAAATGAGTGTGAACAGGGTTGCCAGGGAGAGTAAATGATGTACAGGGTTGCAGGAGATAAAAGTGTAAGGGTTGCAGGGAGTAATGATGTTACAGTTCCAGGGAGATAAATGAGTGTTAAGGGTTGCGGGAAGTAAATGAGTGTGTACAGGTTGCCGGGAATAAATAGTGTACAGGTTCCAGGGAGAGTAATAGTGTGACAGGTGCCAGGGAGTAAGTGTACAGGGTTGCCAGGGAGAGTATATAGTGTGACAGGTTGCCAGGAGAGTAAATAGTGTGTACAGGGTTGCCAGGGAGAGTAAATGAGTGTGTACAGGGTTGCAGGGAGAGTAAATAGTGTGTACAGGTTCCAGGGAGAGTAAAGATGTGTACAGGTTGCAGGAGAGTAAATGAGTGGTACAGGGTTGCAGGGAGAGTAAATGAGTGTTACAGGTTGCAGGGAGAGTAAATAGTGTGTACAGGGTTGCCAGGGAGAGTAATAGTGTGTACAGGTTGCCAGGGAGAGTAAATAGTGTGTACAGGTTGCCAGGGAGAGTAAATAGTGTGTACAGGGTTGCCAGGAGAGTAAATGAGTGTGTACAGGTTGCAGGGAGGTAAATGAGTGTGTACAGGTTGCCAGGGAGAGTAAATGAGTGTGTACAGGTTGCCAGGAGAGTAAATGAGTGTGTACAGGTTGCCAGGGAGAGTAAATGAGTGTGACAGGGTTGCCAGGGAAGTAATAGGTGTACAGGGTTGCAGGGAGAGTAAATGAGTGTGTACAGGGTTGCCAGGGAGAGTAAATGAGTGTGTACAGGGTTGCAGGGAGAGTAAATGAGTGTGTACAGGGTTGCAGGGAGAGTAATGATGTGTACAGGGTTGCCAGGGAGAGTAATAGTGTGTACAGGGTTGCCAGGGAGAGTAAATGAGTGTGTACAGGTTGCCAGGAGAGTAAATGAGTGTGTACAGGGTTGCCAGGGAGAGTAAATAGTGTGTACAGGGTTGCCAGGGAGAGTAAATGAGTGTGTACAGGGTTGCAGGAGAGTAAATGAGTGTGTACAGGGTTGCCAGGGAGAGTAAATGAGTGTACAGGGTTGCAGGGAGAGTAAATGAGTGTGTACAGGTTGCCAGGGAGAGTAATGAGTGTGTACAGGGTTGCCAGGAGAGTAATGAGTGTGTACAGGGTTGCCAGGGAGAGTAAATGAGTGTGTACAGGGTTGCTAGGGAGAGTAATGAGTGTGTACAGGGTTGCCGGAGATAAAAATGTGTGTACAGGTTGCCAGGGAGAGTAAATGAGTGTGACAGGGTTGCCAGGGAGAGTAAATGAGTGTGTACAGGGTTGCAGGGAGAGTAAATGAGTGTGTACAGGGTTGCCAGGGAGAGTAAATGAGTGTGTACAGGGTTGCCAGGGAGAGTAAATGAGTGTGTACAGGGTTGCCAGGGGAGTAAATGAGTGTGTACAGGGTTGCCAGGGAGAGTAAATGAGTGTGTACAGGGTTGCCAGGGAGAGTAAATGAGTGTGTACAGGGTTGCCAGGGAGAGTAAATGAGTTGTGTCAGGAGTATGCCAGGGAGAGTAAATGAGTGTGTACAGGGTTGCTAGGGAGAGTAAATGAGTGTGTACAGGGGTTGCCAGGGAGAGTAAATGAGTGTGTACAGGGTTGCCAGGGAGAGTAAATGAGTGTGTACAGGGTTGCAGGTGAGAGTAATGAGTGTGTACAGGGTTGCCAGGGAGAGTAAATGAGTGTGTACAGGGTTGCCAGGAGAGTAAATGAGTGTGTACAGGGTTGCTAGGGAGAGTAAATGAGTGTGTACAGGGTTGCCAGGGAGAGTAAATGAGTGTGTACAAGGGTTGCCAGGGAGAGTAAATGAGTGTGTACAGGGTTGCTAGGGAGAGTAAATGAGTGTGTACAGGGTTGCCAGGGAGAGTAAATGAGTGTGAAACAGGGTTGCCAGGGAGAGTAAATGAGTGTGAACAGGGTTGCTAGGGAGAGTAAATGAAGTGTGTACAGGGTTTGCCAGGGAGAGTAAATGAGTGTGTACAGGGTTGCCAGGGAGAGTAAATGAGTGTGTAACAGGGTTGCCAGGGAGATAAATGAGTGTGTACAGGGTTGCTAGGGAGAGTAAATGAGTGTGTACAGGGTTGCCAGGGAGATAAATGAGTGTGTACAGGGTTGCCAGGGAGAGTAAATGAGATGTGTACAGGGTTGCCAGGGAGAGTAAATGAGTGTGAACAGGGTTGCCAGGGAGAGTAAATGAGTGTGAACAGGGTTTCCAGGGAGAGTAAATGAGTGTGTACAGGGTTGCCAGGGAGAGTAAATGAGTGTGTACAGGGTTGCCAGGGAGAGTAAATGAGTGTGTACAGGGTTGCTAGGGAGAGTAAATAAGTGTGTACAGGGTTGCCAGGGAGAGTAAATGAGTGTGTACAGGGTTTCCAGGGAGAGTAAATGAGTGTGTACAGGGTTTCCAGGGAGAGTAAATGAGTGTGTACAGGGTTGCCAGGGAGAGTAAATGAGTGTGTACAGGGTTGCTAGGGAGAGTAAATGAGTGTGTACAGGGTTGCCAGGGAGAGTAAATGAGTGTGTACAGGGTTGCCAGGGAGAGTAAATGAGTGTGTACAGGGTTGCCAGGGAGAGTAAATGAGTGTGTACAGGGTTGCCAGGAGTAAATCAGTGTGTACAGGGTTGCCAGGGAGAGTAAATGAGTGTGTACAGGGTTGCCAGGGAGAGTAAATGAGTGTGTACAGGGTTGCCAGGGAGAGTCAATGAGTGTGTACAGGGTTGCTAGGGAGAGTAAATGAGTGTGTACAGGGTTGCCAGAGAGAGTCAATCAGTGTGTACAGGGTTGCCAGGGAGAGTAAATCAGTGTGTACAGGGTTGCCAGGAGTAAATCAGTGTGTACAGGGTTGCCAGGGAGAGTAAATGAGTGTGTACAGGGTTGCCAGGGAGAGTAAATGAGTGTGTACAGGGTTGCCAGGGAGAGTCAATGAGTGTGTACAGGGTTGCTAGGGAGAGTAAATGAGTGTGTACAGGGTTGCCAGAGAGAGTCAATCAGTGTGTACAGGGTTGCCAGGGAGAGTAAATCAGTGTGTACAGGGTTGCCAGGAGTAAATCAGTGTGTACAGGGTTGCCAGGGAGAGTAAATGAGTGTGTACAGGGTTGCCAGGGAGAGTCAATGAGTGTGTACAGGGTTGCTAGGGAGAGTAAATGAGTGTGTACAGGGTTGCCAGAGAGAGATCAGGCCGGGACGAGCGTCTGTCAGTCATCTCAGGTGAAGCGGCTGTGAATTATTGAAGCGGGCGGGTCATGTGGTCATGTGGGTCATGTGGTCATGCGGGTCATGTGACCCCTGCCCCCCTCAGACAGACAGACAGATAGCAGGAGAGATGTGTCTGTCTCTCTTATTAAAGCAATGACACCTGATCTACAGGTAACAGAAGAGCAGCGGCCGGCTGGCGTTTCACTGCAAATCTCCTCGCACACACTCGTCTGGATCCGAAATATCCCTCCGGAAGTTTTAGGAAAAACAGAAGACAATCAATATGGAAAATTCCTGTATAATAAGAAAGTAAATCCGGCCCTATTACTACAGACTTTTCTGAGACTATTATCAAAAATACATTCAAAACGCAAGATAAGACTTAAATGACAAAAACCTGGTTTAAAGTTAGTTTGAAATATGTAGACTCGTAGAGATTTTTTTTTTACATTTTTTTAATAATAATTATAGATATTTTTATTCATTTAAAAATATAAATACAGGTATATACCATATAATATTAAATGATACATTTCATTATTTACTGTTGTCAGACCTTCAATTTTAAAATCCAATATTAATTTAAAGGGGAAATGAAACGTCCATGTTTTGGCACTGGTAGCTACATATGTTAGAAAAATCACTTTGACTAAAATTTTATTTTTAAAAAAGTTGTTAAAACCACAGATATGACCAAATTAATTTTGTTATTTCTAGCTAGCTATCTAGCCATTTTGGAGTGACGTCACAGCCTATGTAACGGGGTTGGTTGGTTCCGTTGGTGAGTGAAGAGAGTGAAGCGTTCCTGGATCGGACTCAATACGCACTTGATTTGAAATGGAGGAAGACGAAGTTGAAAGACCTGTTGAGTCCGTGCGTCCCATTGCTTATGCGTTTGAGCCGATACGGCGTGGGAACCGAGCAGTGGTACGTCGGACAGCCGGTGGTGGACATGGCCGTAGCCAGCTATGAGGCCACAGAGGTCGGGACCTCGGTCATTTTTTACATGCAAAAATAAAATTTCAAGCTCTCTGAATGATTAATTAGCCGTTTAAACCACCTCATACAAGTGTTTGCAATTCATTTTGCTGCGAGAAGCTAGCGCAGTGAACGGAGCTTGAGAGCACGTTGTGAGTGAGGGCGCGCGTGCAGCCTCCGTGTTGCCAGATCCACCTAATGGAAAGGTGGAGTCTTTTGGACTCGTTTTTCTGATTTAATGTCACACTTTAGGAAGTTATTAAAGTGGAAAGTTGCATGTTAGGGTTCGTGATATATTAGTCTTATTTCCAAAACACAAGCTTTCAAATTATTTCGGATTATTTTATTTTTTTATATTTAATTTTTGCTTCTTTTTCGTAGCAATATCTGGCAACATTTTACTGCCGGCATTAAAAAAAAAAACTTATAGGAGAAATGTAATTGCTGACAGGAAGATACCATATTCGGTAAGACAAACGCAATGATCATCATGATTATCTGTAAGAAATGTATAACACTATTAAAAATAACAACATGCATTTGTTAACGAGCCAGTGTGATGCAAACATGTATGAGAGGTTTGAAATGATAATATGATAGCAGATTAACGCTTTTTATGTGTAGTAATGTTAAGTTTTATGTCTTTCACTGCGTTTTACTGAACTCAGCCCAGAGCCTTTAAAGCCAACCAACCCCATGACGTCACAGGTTAGAATACTGCACAATGCCGGTGCCCTTGCCGCAAAAGATATAACGTTTTTTCTTTTTTCTTTTATATGTTTACATTTGTCATGTTTCTTATATAATTGTTGATTATAATGGAAATCCATCTTGTAAATCAGGTGAACTTGATTGACTGCTTCACTTCCCCTTTAATTAAAAAACTATGATAGTGCATTTGTTGCATTTTCTGTTAATAAGAATAAAATGTTTTGTTAACTAATATTACAGTTTTCTACAGTCGCTAGGACACATTTGTCAATACTTGGGTCACTTCTTCTCCACTCTTCACACAGTGAGCACAACAGAAGTATATGAGGAGAAACTGAGGAACATTTATCATTGTTTCAGCACAAAATGCCTCAATAACTACATCTTTCAGATTACAGTAATTCTGTTCTCACTTCGACACAACATCCAGCCGAACTCTGTGTATTACAGGCCGATCTGCACTTACACACTGTTATTAACACTGGTAAACTTCAGATCAAAACTATAACATCATACTAAACTGAATATGACGCTACATTTCTACAGTAATACCATAATGAAATATATTTCGAATCTAAAAATGAAATGCTATAAAAACGATTGGACGATTGGAGCAACAGCTGACTCCTGTGTCTGTATCAGTGGATGTGTGTGTATACATTACTGTATTGTGGAATTAAAAAAACATATTGAAGCATCATCATGTCTGATTCATTCACTCAAAAAAATGCTGGATTGTTTCAACCCAAATTTGGGTCAAATATGGACAAACCCAGCTGCTGGGTTACATTTTAAATTACTTTTTTTA
>CM070832.1:1896705-1904205 GCA_036326025.1 Chrosomus eos
ATCTGCAGAAAATTGCATATTTTTGCTCAGTTTTTTCCTCCATATTCTAATATTAAAAGCCTGATGCGTTAAATATGACATTTAACAAAACAAAATGTCTTGTTTCGTAAATGTTTTGTCTAAAAGTTCAATAAAAAGTTCCATTTAAAGAACATTTTTTTCTGATAATTATTTAATATTTACAAGGTTACAGGTTTCAATATTAACTGTAAAAGTATTTATCACCATAAAGTGTTGATAAAAATCTGATATCTCACAGCCTCATCGCAGACTCTGAACACACCAATGAAATGTTTTTGTGAATTCATACTTACAGTCAAACCAAAAATGATTCAGACACCAGATAATATTTTTTAATATTTTTTTACTAGTGTGTGCAGGACACTATAGTTCATTTATGTAAGTGAGGAGAGCAAAATAAAGCGACATATTATACACAATAATTCTTCATATAGTGACTATCAGTAACATATAAAGATTTGTGAGCAAATATGATTGGGTCACTTTGAGCTGATCATGTTTTGCTGAAGTGTTTTCTCTTTAATAACTAATGCAGCTTTTTACACTCTAAAAAATGCTGGGTTGTTTGATTTGGGTCACATATGGACAAACCCAACCGTTGGCTTAAAAATGTAAAAAAAAAAAAAAAGCTTAACCCAACGGTTGAGTTTGTATTTGAGCCAAATTGATGTTGAAACAACCCAGCATTTTTTAGAGTGTACACCACAGACTGAACAACATGAAGCATTGCTGGGTCACTGGTTGAGCTAAACTGGTATTATCTAATTGTGTAGTTAAATTTAACAGCTGACAGATATTCAACATAATTCATGTGTGAGAGTCTAACAGAAGGACGGACAAAACCAGTCAAATATACACTGGTTTAATAACTCTGAGTCATATTTTATGACCATTTTCTAAACTAGAGCACTAATGTGAGAAATGTTGAAGGAGTCTGAATACACTTTGCTTTGACTGTATGATAGTTAAAGTCTTTCCGGCTGATGTCCTGAAGTGTGCAAGTTTGCCTTCAGGACGTCATTCTGGGCAATTTGTAGTTACAGACGAGAGAATAATGATCCAGTTTCCCTGAGCCAGACGCTGCCAGCAGAAACTCAAACCCACTGAAACATGCAGGAGCCATTAAACACAACAGCTCTCTAATATCTCCTTTACCGTGAGTCAACAGCTCTACCTGTCCCTGGGGTGTTTACCTGGCGTGTGTGTGTGTGTGTGTGTGTGTGTGTGTGTGTGTGTGTGTGTGTGTGTGTGTAGCACATTCACATGCTAATGGCATCTGATGAGTCATTGTGTGGTGAATAGGAGATTACTCCGCCTTTCCAAATATTCTCCTTGCGTTTTGGGAAATTCCCAGTAAATGCTATAGATAGCTCTCCTGAAGCTCAATCATCCTTAAAGGAATAGTTCATGTTCACTCACACTCATGTTCACTCCTTCCAAACCTGAAGGACTTTCTTTTGTCTAATTGATGTTTAGCATAGTGTTTACACGACTCTTTTCTCTACGAATTAATCATATTATTATATGGAAGCTTGTTTACGCCACAGAATAAAATAAAATAAAAGGTAATTGCAATTTTTATCTCACAATAAGGTTTTTTTTCTTGCTATTAAGAGTTTATAACAAATTAATTACGGCAAAAAAATAAATAAAACACCAGAAAGCCACAAAAAAGCCAAGTCCACAAAAGACCATAAACAAAACATCACAAATGAAACAGAACAAATTGCCACAAATGCAAAAAACATCATAAAACAAAGCAACAAAAAATCATAAAACAAATCAACAAAACATCATAAAACAAAATGCAACACAAACATATAAACAGAATGCAACAAAACATCACAAAACAAAATGCAACAAAACATCATAAAACAAATGCAACAAAAACATCATAAAACAAAACAACAAAACATCATAAAACCAAATGCAACAAAACATCATAAAACAAAATGCACAAAACATCATAAAACAAAATGCAACAAAACATCACAAAACAAACAAAGTGCAACAAAACATCATAAAACAAAAGTGCAACAAAAACATCAAAAACAAAATGCAACAAAACATCACAAAACAAAATGCAACAAAACATCACAAAACAAAATGCAACAAAACATCATAAAACAAAATCAAACAAAACATCACAAAACAAAATGCAACAAAACTTCATAAAACAAAATGCAACAAAACTACACAAAACAAAATGCAACAAAACATCACAAAACAAAATGCAACAAAACATCACAAAACAAAATGCAACAAAACATCACAAAACAAAATGCAACAAAACATCACAAAACAAAATGCAACAAAACATCACAAAACAAAATGCAACAAAACATCACAAAACAAAATGCAACAAAACATCACAAAACAAAATGCAACAAAACATCATAAAACAAAATAAAACAAAACATCACAAAACAAAATGCAACAAAACATCACAAAACAAAATGCAACAAAACATCATAAAACAAAATAAAACAAAACATCACAAAACAAAATGCAACAAAACTTCATAAAACAAAATGCAACAAAACTACACAAAACAAAATGCAACAAAACATCACAAAACAAAATGCAACAAAACATCACAAAACAAAATGCAACAAAACATCACAAAACAAAATGCAACAAAACATCACAAAACAAAATCCAACAAAACATCACAAAACAAAATGCAACAAAACATCATAAAACAAAATGCAACAAAACATCATAAAACAAAATGCAACAAAACATCACAAAACAAACAAAGTGCAACAAAACATCACAAAACAAACAAAGTGCAACAAAACATCATAAAACAAAGTGCAACAAAACATCATAAAACAAACAAAATGCAACAAAACATCACAAAACAAACAAAGTGCAACAAAACATCATAAAACAAAGTGCAACAAAACATCAAAACAAAATGCAACAAAACATCATAAAACAAAATGCAACAAAACATCACAAAACAAAATGCAACAAAAACATCACAAACAAATTGCAACAAAAACATCACAAACAAATTGCAACAAAACATCATAAAAAAATGCAACAAAACATCATAAAACAAAATGCAACAAAACATCACAAAACAAACAAAATTCCACAAAACATCATAAAACAAAATGCAACAAAACATCACAAAACAAAATGCAACAAAACATCATAAAACAAACAAAATGCAACAAAACATCACAAAACAAAATGCAACAAAACAAACAAAGTGCAACAAAACATCATAAAACAAAATGCAACAAAACATCATAAAAACAAATGCAAAAAACATCATAAAACAAAATGCAACAAAACATCACAAAACAAAATGCAACAAAACATCATAAAACAAAATGCAACAAAACATCATAAAACAAAATGCAACAAAACATCATAAAACAAACAAAATGCAACAAAACATCACAAAACAAAATGCAACAAAACAAACAAAGTGCAACAAAACATCATAAAACAAAGTGCAACAAAACATCATAAAACAAAATGCAACAAAACATCATAAAACAAAATGCAACAAAACATCACAAAACAAAATGCAACAAAACATCATAAAACAAACAAAATGCAACAAAACATCACAAAACAAAATGCAACAAAACAAACAAAGTGCAACAAAACATCATAAAACAAAGTGCAACAAAACATCATAAAACAAAATGCAACAAAACATCACAAAACAAAATGCAACAAAACATCATAAAACAAAATGCAACAAAACATCATAAAACAAAATGCAACAAAACATCACAAAACAAAATGCAACAAAACATCATAAAACAAAATGCAACAAAACATCACAAACAAATTGCAACAAAACATCATAAAAAAATGCAACAAAACATCATAAAACAAAATGCAACAAAACATCACAAAACAAACAAAATTCCACAAAACATCATAAAACAAAATGCAACAAAACATCACAAAACAAAATGCAACAAAACATCATAAAACAAAATGCAACAAAACGTCATAAAACAAAATGCAACAAAACATCACAAAACAAAATGCAACAAAACATCACAAGATGGAAATAAAATGCCTTTAAAATAAAATAAAATAAAATAAAATTGAATTGAAATTTGTCCTTTTTGAAGCGTCATTATTAAAGGTGCATTGCGCAACTTTTCATGTTAAAAATACCCGTTTTCTATCGTATACATGCTTAAAGAACTGCCTGATGGGGTGAATGAGCCCTTCTCTGCTCACTGAGATTGCCTCTATAATCCTGTACAGTAAAATATATAAGAGGGATTCGGGCTCGAATCTGAGGCTGGGCGTGACGTCATGCGCGTTCACGCTCACCAGGCGATGTCTCGCAGCAGGTTTGTTATTGTTAGCCGCCATTCTCATATCAGTGAAGACAACTGAGCGACAAAACTTTAGTCAACTTTAAACTACTTCAAAAGTAGAAGATGGATTCAAAGAGACCGGCTTGTAGTTCATTCCAAACCCCAACGCAAACTCCACGTAAGACAAAGAAAACTTTTGTCTAGTTATTGACCAAAAGGGCCAAATTGGAGTCAGACAGGCGTCGGAATAAGACGAGTCAGCATCGGGAAGGCTTTCAACAAATGGATAGATCTCCGGTGTGCTCTAGGACTCAAACTGGATCCTCAGTTAGCTTTTTTCTTGATAAAACGGTAAGATATGCCCCAGTCTCTAATGTCTGATGCGGCAAATCTATGACAACAAATGACGATACGTAAATGCTTTATTGTAGCAGCTAATGCTTTAGCGTAAGCTAGATAAATGTACAATCAGAATTGATTTTACTACCATTGTCAGTGAACAGGTTCATAAACTAGGAATTGTCTTTGGAAGAATCGTACAACATGAAACATAAAACATGTCCCATAAAAGATATAACTATGTTTTTGTGTATGGCCTACCGGTAACGTTAGCCTTGTGTCCTTTGCCTGCGCTCTGCTCTTCTTCTTCCATCATATTACTTAAGATTATATTACGCTGGAGCCTTCGTTTTCTGTGTTTCTCTGTACTGAACTCAAGCATAGTCTTTAAACGCCGCCGTTCATACTCCGTTATTAAGGTCCCGGCAGAACGGGAACATTGCGATAGCCTCCTCCATGCTGGGTTGTTGTTGTTGTATGTGGCGCCGCCGCCGCCGTGCTTGGGTCACTCCCTTACCCCTCGGTTCCTATGGCCACTGGCGGCCAGTGCGACCGCAAACAGCAAAACCCAGTTTGGGGGAGAGTCGTTCTTAGAACCGTTTAGAAGTGGACAGTTCCTATAACTAATTTCCTGTAACTACTTGGTCGGAAAGCGGCTATAGTGTCATTTGATTGTTTATTGTCTGGAGACATTTGAGTGTAGGCTACTTTGTTGACCAACTGTATATGGCATGATTATTATTTTGAGCTTTTACAAAGTAATAACTTATATTGTTCATGAACGTGTTTCCATAATAATACAATCATAAGTGGATACAGTAAACACATAAAACAGTTCAACATGGAGATAGATGGAAACAAAAACCGAAGTTTTCTTTTACCCCCGTTTTCCCCCTCACACACATAAGTGTGCCTTTCCTTTCATATATTTAAAATGACTTGCAGATTTATAACTTTATTACATCTGAAGACATTATGACTAAACAAAAGATGTGTGCGGCTGATGCTGCTTTGGTTATGAACAGCTCGTGCTCGTGCAAGCGTGCGTGTGCGTGTGGTCCATGAGCGTGCACATCTCTAGTTGCTGTTTCGCTTGTCGCCAGAGGGGCCGTAGTTCTGCAAAAACTCAGAAACCTGCGTTATGCACCTTTAAATCGCAATCCATTCTCTTTTATGAAAAATGTTTGTGTCAAAAATTATTATTATTATTATTTACTTTCTGAAGAAAATACCATTTCAGTCTTTCTATCTTCAGTGATCCACACTGTCATAAATTAAACAAGTTTATTGGAACACATAAAAAAAGACACATTTCAGTCCTTCTACTTTAAAATCCATTTCTTTGTAATTATTTGTGAAATTGATCTCAAAATAAAAACTTTTTCCAAAGCATATTTTGACAGGCTGGGAGAGACATGAGTGTTAGTAAATGATGACAGCGTGAACGCTTGATTTACACTAAATGATCTCATAATAAAACAGCTCTGTTTATTAACCTCATCCTCTAAACTCATGTGTTGTTGTTCGTTAATCTTCATGTCTCTCCAAGAACAATCATAGCGATTATCGCACACAGATCTCATACATTCAAGCTGAGGTCATACGTTTGTGTGTTGTGGCTAATGATGTCATGATGAGGTCATTTCCTCTCCAGAGAACCAGAGTAAACACAGAGTTAACCGTTTAAAGACAATTCATGTTCAGTAATATTACACTCTCAGATGAGAACACAACTAAACTGAGATAACGACACAAGTCTTCAGAAACGCTAGATAACAGGAGATCATTTTTTGGCGCCAGGTGCATAAACTTCTAGATAGTTAGTTAATGTTTCGTTTATGATTGGTCATAACTTTTTAAAAGTCGAGTCAGCTTTATTTCTATAGTCCTTTATACAGATTATACCAAAGCAGATTCACAGAAATAAACAGGACAAGAAAGTCAGTTGCATAAAAACTTAAAACTTAGATTCTTTGAAACAACTTTTTATCAGGTATTGTTAGTAAATGAAGAGAATGGTAACACATTAAATGAAACATGAAAATATATTTAAAACTTATACAAATCATTTCATACGGTGTACAAATTAAGTATTATCATTGAATAAATGTGACATTTTGAAGTAGAAAGACTGAAAAAGAACATACTCCATTTATCTTTGTTTTATGTACAACTTTGAAAAATAATTACATATAGGAAAGCTAAGAAACTCTCTGCCTTAAATGTGGAAATCGGTTAAAACTTTGAAAAATCTTTTTTTTTTACATTGTACACTAAAAACATTTAGTGTAGGATTTACATCGAAACAATTTCCACTCAGAAATTACAAGGAAATTTCACAAATAATTACAAAGAAACGGCAAGAAACACATTAACTTAAATGTGAAAATCTTTAAAGACTTTGAAAAACATTTTTTTACAGTGTACACTTGATTTACTTTGTGTAATTTACTAGAAATTTCTGAAAATTGTTTCAAATAATTACAAAGAAATAACAAACTAAACTTAAAAACTTTGAAAAATCTTTTTTTTTACAGTACAAAATTGTTGTAGGATTTACTTTGAAACAATTTTCAGAAATTTCTAGTAAATTTCACAAATAATTACAACCGGCAAGTGATATATATATATATATATATATTTTTTACATGTGTACACTGAACCAAATATTTGTAGGATTTACTTTGAAACAATTCAGAAAATAGTAAATTACACATACAAAGAAATGACAAACTAAGCTTGAAAACTTGCAAAATAATTGTATACAGTGTCCAAAAGTATAATCGTTGAAGTGAGTTCTGCAGATGTGTGTGTGTCTCAGACCAGAGTCAGATGAGGT